>JBAMBJ010001568.1:0-50505 GCA_037043495.1 Drosophila recens
ATTGAAGTGTAAAATTATTATTAATATAGTAATTAATTAATATTAATTAATTGCTATATTAATTTAATTTTACACTTAAATAATTAATATTAATATGGTTAAAACAATAATATAGTAATTAATTAATATTAATTAATTACTATATTAATTTAATTTTACACTTAAATAATTAATATTAATATAGTTAAAACAAAAGTGCAAATGCTTACAATATATTTTAAAAATTCACCAAATTAATTTTTACTTATATTTAAACCACATATTTTTACATAAAAATGTTAAATATTCAATTAGTAATGAAGTAAGCTAAAATTTCCTTTTTGAATATGAAATTTTTTTAAGTAACTTGATTCATGTTAAATTTATAATTTAAGTGGGCACATTTTATATGGACTATTTCAATTTATAACTATTTTAGTATCAATCTAAATAAATTAAATAAAATTAGTTAAATGTACGTATGTGTCAAAATTAATAAGAATTATAAGTAGTAAAAACAAAGTGAAAATATTTAAATTTCGTTTAAAAAAATACATAAAATTGATTTCAAATTTAACTCAAATATATTTTAATCAAAAAGTATAAGCTGAAATGTTCTTTTAATATTAAATCTTTTCAAGCACTCATTTTCAAGCACTATTTCAATATCTAAGCCTAAATCACTGCACACATTAGTTAAATCAAAGTGCACATATTTTTCACATTAATACATTTTTCTCCGAGTGTACTTTAGCATTAGTTATGTGCCGTCGCTTTGGGGCTGGCGTGGGTGAATGCAACGACTGCAGCTGCGCAAAAAGCCCAAAGACATGGCCACAAATGACGCCAAGTCTAAGCCAATGTTAAGGCCAACTTGAAGTTGAGACCAGGGACCAGGCAACAGGCCTGGTCAAAAGAAAGCCGTGTGCCAAGTTCGAGTTGGAGAGAAATGTTTACGACGCTTGGCAGGCACATAAATTTACGCATGAAAAGCTGCGCATTCCTCTTCTAACACTCGGACGAGGGATGGACGACAACTAAAGTCACAGCATGCCTCGTTGTCACTGTGATTTATTGCACAGTGATTCTGCCTAGTGATTTGCGGCTCAATTATCCAACTGGAAATGCAAGAGCGCAAAACCCCTTTTCACATTTCTAATGCTTGTTTAAATTGAAGATAAATGTTTTTAAGTCGAATTGAGACATCGATAGGAATGTCTAAATGTTGGCAAGAAATTTCTTTAGATATGTTTATTAAAAAAACATTGGAGATAAAATCAAATAAATTGAGAAAAGTAAACTTACAGTTGAGAGTAATGGAAATATTTAAACTTTGAAAAAATAAATATATTTGAAATATTTACGTTTTGAGAAAATGATAAAAAAGTAATTTGACATTAACACATACAGGGGGGGGGGGGGGGGGCATTAAAAATTATAAGATATATTATTAATTATGAAAAAGATATTCAGGCCTGTTCCGGTTTTCACTTTTCACTTTTTAGCATTTAGTGATATGCATTTATTCACTTTGAATTTAGACTAAGTGTTTGAAAATGATCGTTTTTCGCATTATCGGATTTAAACTCAAAAGCTCAAAGTGATATCAATCCGCTGAATGTCGCCGAAATAGTATTAGAGCAGTTTAAAGAAATTCAATTTCGACAAATCTTAGCGAAAGTGAAATTCGGAACAGGCATGATTAAATGTATAAAATAAAATTATATGAAAAATAAAAATGTTTAAATAATTAATTGTTATGCTTTATATGATATATTTTTATGTAGAAAATCAATGTTAGCCACATAAAATTAGATCTTATAAAAAAAAACTAATTATATAAAATTATTAAGTCTTTAAATAAATATTCGTCTTGCAAAACTTAGACATACATATAATTATTTAGAAAACATGTATTCGATACATTAAAGACGAATTGACTAAAAATACAGATTCTTCTTGCAAAACTAAGAATTCTATGTTATTGTGCTGATTATTAAATTAAATTAAAATTAAAATGTTTTAATAAATAATATTTTAATTTAATACCACAAAAAACAAACATTTTAATATGACAAATTTTATCAATAAATTTCGTAAAAATAAAATTTGATCTTATTAAAGAAAACTAATTTTTTTAAAATTTGTAAGTTTTAAATTTAATATTCATCTTTTATAATATAAACAAATAATTTTTTAGAATTTATGTTTTTGACTCATTTTTAGACGAATGTTCTTTAAATTAATATTCTTCTCGCAAAACTAAGTTTAATGTTTAATCTTATTTAATTTCTTTATGCTTTTACCATTATTAATTAATTACTTTCTATTTATTTAAAGTTTTTTTATGAGAACTTCACTTCTGCTTAGCTTATCAAAGAAACCACTTTAGACGTTGTCATTTTGCATTAGCAAAAAGATGTCGTACTCAGTTTTTTGCAGCCCTAACACGTTGTATCCACACCAAAAGGTGGCGCTGCACGTTGTCAACATGTCTGGCATTATAAAAAATAATGTATTCAGTTTGGTAAAACGCAAACGCATTCAAGCCGGTCTTTTTGGCCAGCAGGCAGGCAGTCAGGCAGTCTGTGTGTTGGCCAGGTTCCATCTATTGCTGGTCTTAATGCGGCTCCTACTTAGCGTTAACTGACAAAACAGTTTTGGCACGCACTGATTGATAATCGAAGTTAGCCAAGAGTCAGAGTCACAGTCAGAGTCACAGTCACAGTCAGAGTCTTGGCCAACAGACAGCGAGCTGCATTGCCAGCCCAGTTATCGCTGTGTTGGCCAAGAAGCAAGAAGCAAAGCAGCTGCTGTAATTACCAACGAATGCGATGCGGGCACGTTTCTGTTCAGGCTGCAGAATTGGGAGGCAACTGGGATTGGGAGATTGGGAGATGCGAAATGTATTGCATGTTTACATGAAAACTGATATTTGCCGATAAACGCTCAATGAAAGTCGCCACGGCAACTGTGGAAATTGTGGCAACTGCGGCAACTGTGGAAACTGCGGCTTTTTTGGCTTCATGGCCATGGACTCTCTGAAGTCTCGTCTCTCTCTCTCTCTCTCTCTCTCTCTCTTTGCAGTTCGTGGTTAGCAATTTGTACAAACAATTATAGAAATTATCTTTCGCCTGGCTGCGAATTAAATTGAAATTTAAATTGCATTCGATTGCCGCGGCGGCAAACGCGATTTTTTCCGCTCTCTCATATAAAATTCGTTTTAAGCGGGAAAATGAAAAACTTTTCAATGTGCAGGGAAAACAAATGGAGACAGAAAAACTGATAAAGAGTGAAACAATTTATTATTTATTTATTTATGAGAAAAGAATTTATTTAGAATTTAAGATAAATAAAATTAGGTATAATACTTAAGTTTGATAATTAATTACATTTTAAAACAATTACCTACAAAACTTTATAGAAGTTAAAAAGGAATATAAGGATTTCATAAAATAAAACAAACTATATATATGTTTTAAGAATTTAAAACTAGTAAGATTATAATAGTATCAAGCTCAAATAAAGTTTCTAAATTATTTGTATATCAAAACAATTGAAAAAAAGAGATACAAAAATATTTATTTATTTATTTAAAGTCCACCGTGAGAATTTAATTCGAATTTTAGATAAGTAAGAGATCAATATTACAGTCGTCAGACAAAGTATTTTGACAAACATTTTGTTTAAAAAATCTCTTCGCTATTTTTTTGTATGGGATGATCTCAGGAAAATTTTGTATGAAAAAGAGGAAAAAGTGGCTAAAATAGTTATTTTTGGAAATATTCAAAAAATTATAAACAAAATACTAGCGATTTCTGTATATAGCTTAAAAAGTATAAAAGGGTTTTAAAAAATTATATCAAATAAATTCTATATTGTGTGTACTTAACAATTTATTTATGTACATAAATATAGTGTTTGTTTTTTTGGTATTATTTATAGAACACAAAAGTCTGACATCACACGCGATCGACGCGCGTTTAACCTTTGTTAGATCATTAAAGCTGCCGCAATGCAAATTAATGGAGCAGCAACAACAAAAACCAAACACAACAGCAACAACAAAAACCAAACACAACAACAAAAACAAAGTCGAGTTGAAACGAGCTGCCTGCTATGCGTAATGCTCTACATCAGTTTGTACGTGAACTGCATGAGTTGTAGCAGCCAGCTTGTGTCAGTCAACCAATACGATCGAACGCGGCAGAGCATTAAAACAAAAACAAAAGCAAAAAACAAAAACAAAAAACAAAAACAATAACGAAGCAACGCACAAATTTACATATTACGATATTCACATTTTGCTCAATCTGTCAATTTGTTTGCTCTCTATCAATTCACACGCACAATACGTTTAATGCTAATGCCGTTTTTATAGTTTTCGGTCATTTAAATACAACTTTACAGCATATGTTTTTTGAGATTATGTTCAAACAAACACACACACACAAACATAAATTGCAACTTGCGTTCAGTTTGATAATTAAATTATTTGATTTATGCTATATCAATAGACCAACTTAATTGGCATTCAATAAACACACGTGCACACAACTTTGCCGCGTATGAAGTGTGCAAATAAAATTCACGCTTATTGGCAGAAATTGCAATTTTTATCTCTTTTCACTTTGCATTTCGCAGGATGAATTTGAATTATGTTAAAATGTATGTTCAGTTATTGCTTTTACATTATGTTAGTTTTGCTTTGTGCGTCGTGGGTGGCCAATGATAATGTAAAGTTGTGACACTGTTAATGCCGCTAACATAACATAACAGTTTGGATTCCAATTGGAATGTAATTGGAATACTTCACTCCATATTTAACTGGGATTAGTATTTCAACAAAAAACTTCAATTTGTGTCGCGTGCCAAGAATTTTCAATTGTTTGATTGCTTTAAATCGCAAACTCTTTTATTTTCAAGTAGAAATTCGCCAACGCCTACACTTGGATATTTCCAATCAACGACCAAAATCGGTCATTATTTAATGAAAGAGCGCTCTAATAAAACACAAAAAAAAACTACAGAAAAAGCATAAAAAAGCAACGCTCAATGATTTCATACAAACGATAAGAGCGTCAAGGTAATTTTATATCAAAATCGTGTTCAGCTCGCGCTGCCACAAAGTATTAATTTAAAAACAAAAGCTCAAAAAAGAAACGTGTTTGAAGCTAAGTGTCACACACACACAGATACACACACACGTATGCGTGTAGAACCTTTTTGTGCCTTTGGGGATTTGCATTATATCATCGATCGGCATCCTATATACTCGTACTTCTGACACGATCGTCTTAAACTTCCGTCTCTTTATTATTACACAAATTGTCCACTTGAAATATGATTCAAAAGTTTCGCAATGAATGTGAATGTGAATTATTATGAGTACTATATGTGAGTGTTATAGGAATACTTAGTTATGGTCTGGCTGTTTATAGTGATGTCATGCCATATATGGTTCATATTTCAGTTAGACGACTGTGACGTGATTTTCAGTATTCATTTTTGGTGTAACCAAAGTCCGTTACATCAAGTTTTGCGTATAAATACACTCAGAAAAGAAACGCAGTTAAAAAAAAAAAACGGTCTTAGTTTAATAGAAATCATAATAAAGTTAAATATTTAAGACACTGAGTTGAATTTTAAAATTCATATGCTCTATTTAGTTAAATGTAAGTATTCATTAAACTTCATTTAATGCATTTATTTTTTGAATATTTAGAAAATTTTATATAATTGGCATTTAAACTTTACATGTTTTATATTAATCTTTATTAAAGTCTTAAAGTCACAGACATTAATTAATTTGAATATTTTGTGAAAATATGTAAGCCAAATATTTTTCATATTTAAAGCAGATATAAGTCTTTAAATTTAATAAAAAAAATATTTTATATTGCAGTTTTTTAAAACTTAAAAGTTTATTACTAATTAATTAATTAATGAAGTAGATTAAATAAAACTCTATTCATATTTAATTTATTATTGAAATGCCCAAAATTTCAATTGACTTTTTCGACTACAATGAGTATTTAGTATTTTAGATCATTTTTTTTAGAGTGTATTTATGAATATGCATATGAGTGTGCATCTGTTTATGCATATTGTAAACTCAACTCACGTCATCTAGTGTGGTACAACAGTCCGAGCCAATGTTGAATGCCCCTGAGGCGCCAGTGCTGTAAATTCAGTCTAATAGCATGGTTATTAGTTTTCATTGTAATTGATTGATTACTGTCATTAGCTTCGATCTTGAACAATCCCAACTCGTCATCGTCATCCAACTCAACTGAAGTCAACTCAAACTTGGGAAGCAGCTGCTCTTTTTCTCTGTTTTCCCCCAGCAAACAAATTAAAGATCGATTTAATAGACGTTTAAACGATTTCGAAATGGTTTAAAGATGCATCGCTTTTTTTATACTCTTGAAAATGGTGTTAACATTTTTTGACCAAATATGAAATGATTTAAAGAAAAGTTTGTAATTTGAATTTCACCATTTTTTTTAAAATATTTTCGAGTTCCCAAAAATCGACAGAAATAACACTATTTTAAATTGTTGGACGTTTTATCCAATATAAAATATAACTGAATTAAACTCTCTTTATGAATTTAAATTAATTCAATGACTTTATAATTTTATCAGATTTAAAATTCAAATTTAACTGGTTTTAGAAAATACACACAACTCTTTTCGGCTAAATTTTATTTAATTTAATAATTTTTTAGTTTAATCAAATTTAAAATCAAATAAAATTGGTTTCAGATAATACCGACAATTATTTGTAAATTGCCTTTGGGCTTGGCAGCTTATTAAAAATTATACCATTAAATTATTTTTTAAATCTATAATGATTTAATAGTGTATCAAATCTTCGCCAAGCCATAGATAATTTTCTTTTTATTGTTTTGTTAAAATCGTAAATAGTTGACAAAAGCTGCTTTGGAAAACATTTTCGTTTATTCGTGACTCTCGAATTAAATTAACACCCACGCGGAATTTTCTCAAGTATTTCATGTGTTTGCGGCAGATGCTACTTAAAATTATGTGGCAGCAACATGAGGCAGACTCAAAGTCAGATTCAGAGTCAAAGTCAATGGCTTTCACTGAATAAAAGTTCTCTCTGTTGCCCCTGGACTGTGACTGGTACCACATAACTCTGGCCAAATATGTAAGTGGCAACGTTTTGTGGAAGGGGCAGGGGGTCGAAAGAGGGGAAAAGGGGAAGGGGAGGTGCGACATTCAAGCATATGAAGAGATGGAAACAATAATAGAAACAATATTTTTTTGTATTTTTAAAGTGACTTGGGAAAAAATAAATTTTATAAGCAATTAGCAAAATTTAAAAATTTAAATTTAAAATTCTTTTAAAATAGTTATCGTTTCTATTATTTTTGCCATCACTGTATACATCACAACACATGGGCATCCCAACAGGAAAAATCTAACGGATGCCATTACCATATAAAGTCAATGCTGACCTTCATTGCAATCACACACACACACACACACACTGAAGAAAAAGAAGAGTTTCAATAAAGTTGGGATAAATGTTGTTGTTGTTTCAGTTGTTGTTGTTGCATCGATGATTCGCCTCGTGGACTACCAAAATTAGAAGTTGTCGTCGTCGTCGTCGTCGTCGTCGTCGTCTTTTAAGCAGGTTTCCTCCGCACACAAGATCTTGGACAATGTCAGCGACAAGTTTCATGAATGAGAACGCAGCAAGCGAAGAAAACCGCGAACGTGACTCTTGAACAAATGCCAAGCCAAGAATTTTATTGGCCCTTTCAGTGGGAGAGCTTCTTAACTGAATTTTTGATCAAATAGTAGAATATCCCAACTAAACATGTAGTGAAGACAAAAATCTCAACTTCACTTAGGGAACTATATTAAATGACATTTTTAAAAGTGGAAAAAAATCCAATACGAGTAAATACACCCAGTGAAATAAGTATATGTGGATGAAGTTATTCAAAAAAAATATATTTTTAACACAAAAGATTTGATTCGGATTTCTTAAAATAATCTTATCATTTCATTTCTGTTTGAATGACACAAAACTTTCTTTAACCCATTAAGTACCCATTAAGTGTTTTTTTTCTACTTTTTTCCTTAATTTAAAAAAAAAATATATTTTGATCTAAAAAGATTCTTCAAACAATTCTAAGAATGATTAAAAGTGTTAGTACTTTTTATGATTTTTTTGAAAATTGCTAAAAATTTCACTTTTTGTATGAAAAGGAGAAAAAAGGGGTTAAAATAGTCATTTTTATGATTTTCAAAAAATTACAAAAAATAATAGCAAAAATATTTTTGAAATTTTTTTTTTACAGTCGCTCTTAGAATTGTTTGATGAACTTTTTTCCATCTAAATATTTTTTGGCGGAAAAAATTTAAACTAAAATTATTGTGGTGCTAAAAATATTTGAAATAAATACTTTTCTGTGCTGAAACCCACACAGGTAACAGTAACAAGTTACTAAAATCTGGATGATTTAAATTTAATTTTGGACACATTGAAAAAATGCATAATATATTTATTTTTCCAATTTACTTGTAGTAAATAGTTGTAATAAAACCTTGACTATTTAATAACAATCTTTCGACATTTTTCTTCTTTGGAATGGAGCTTTTATTTTAAATAATTGATTGTAAATTATTTAAATTAATAGCACAAATATTTTCTTCCAAGATGATCGATTAAACAATAGTTAAAGTGTATTTTAGTGCTTGCCAATTATTTTTCTGTAAGCAAACAGTTTATTTATTTACTTTACGTTTACTAAAATTTGTTAAAATTAAATATAAAAATAGAAAATAAGGTTCTAAATTGGCCATTAAGAATTATGCACAAGCTATTGACGTTTATGACTCTCTTATATCTGCTTTTAGGAATTGTTTTTGCTCTAAAAAGTGAATGTTTTAGTCACCTAATTATTCTATATCAATATATTCCTGATGTATTCCCATTATTTTCCCTTAAGGACACTTTTTCCAATTTTGTTTTTTCCAAAAAACATAAGCACATGGAGTTATCTGTTTTGTCATCTAAAAGTATCTGTAAATGCTTTTCTTTATACGATAGAGCTATATGAATATGTCTTTGCAGAGTCCCGAGAAGATTTACATCAAAGTTGTCGAGCTGGAGCCAAAGATCACAGCATTGGGCGACAATTTTGATGAATCGCTGCACATGCAAAGGGAACACGATGAAACGCTGCGTAATCTACAGGTAACTTAAAGAATAAATATATTTTAAATTAATGAAACTAACATAACTTTAATGGTAGAACCTGCCTGGTCCCATGGAAGAGTTTGTGCAAAAGGCCGACAAGTTGTTGGCCAGCAAGAGAATCAGCTCCGAGCTGGTCAATGCCATGGCGGACACCTTGAATATCATCTGGCAGGATATATTGAATTTGCTGCAGGATCGACAGCATATACTGCACTTGTGCACACAGTTTCATGACAAGATGACGCAGTGCTTCCGTCGCATGGATCAATTGGAATTGGCCTGCAGTGAATCCAATTTGCCCACAGAAGTCGCTGGAGTTCAAGAGTTTCTCAATAAATTTAAACAGCTGCGCATTGATATGTTAACTGGTGTCATGGCTGCCCTAAAGGATGGCAACGAGTTGCTGGCCCAGCTGCAGGAGCTGGAGAAACTGGAGACCCTGGACACGAGACCGGAGCACATCAAACGAGACGCCACACGAGCCGTGCACCAGGTGCAGCAATGGCTCGAGGCGCTGCACGATCGCCGCAATTCCCTGGAACTCGCCTGGCAGACGCGTAAGACGCAACTGGAACAGTGTTTGGCCTTGAAGCTACTGGGAAGGGAACTCGTCGAGCTGGAGTCGGCACTGCAGCAGGCGAGACACGAGCTGAACTCCATGTACAGCCTGGGCGAGTGCGAGCACTCGGCCAATCAGACGCTGCTCAAGTACCGCGAGTGGAAACAACAGGTGAGCAGGTCTTTTAAATAATTTTAAAAAATTTAAAACTTAAATTTAATTAAAAAAAAAATATTAAATTAAATTAAAAAAAATATAAAAACTGAATAATACCTTAGCTATTTTTGAATAGGATATTTTTTAATTTATTTTTTTATTTGTAATCTTCAACATTAAAATGAATTTAAATTTGTGATTTTAAACCACATTAACAAATTATGATATAGTAAAAGTAAACTTTTTAATTTTAAATTTTAGAATAACACCAATATTTGGTTTTCAATAACTATCTGTTTATCAATCAACTATCTGATTGCGAAAACAAATTCTAGATATTATATATGAATAAAATTATCTGAATTATTAATGGAAAGGCTGTTCTGAAAAAAAGATTAATCATTATTTTTAATTATTAAAAAAATAAAGGCTTTTTAATATTTATTTCAAGCTATAGTAATATAATTAACAATTTTTATTTAAATCAAAAATGTTTAGAATTAGATAAAATAATCTGAACGCTCGAAAAATTTTAGACAACCTTTGTTTTTAAATTTTAGTCATAAAAACTTATTAAACTTTTTTATTAAACTAAAATAATTTTGTATTTCAAGAAGTAGAAAAATAGAATTTTAAATTTAAAAAAAAAAAATTAAAAAAAAATTTTATTATTAATTTATAATAAGTGATTTTTTTATTTTTTATGATAAACACTAAATATACGGAGGTGCCACAGAAATCTCTTTCACTTGAATTTGACGTACATTTGTATGAAATTTACGTCATTTTTCAGGTGAAAGAGATTTCTGTGGCACCCCAGATAATAAATAGAAATTTAAATTTAAGAAAAAAGTTCAATTTTAATACTACTTTATAATAAGTGATTTATTTACTTTTTATGGTACAATTTCAAATATAATGTTTTACTTCTTATTCATTCAGATCTACATTTTTTATAGTTATTTTTTTAAGCTCACAACTCTTATTTTTGTCCCCTGAAAAACGAATTCAATTGTATTTCTTTAATGTAGATATTGAGATAATTTCGAGTTTCATAATCAATTTTATTTCAATTTTGAACTAGTAACTAAATATTGATGTTATTTATTTCTAAATAACAGGCATTACTCTTGCGAGATCGCGCCCTGAAGATCACTCGGGCCAAGGAGAAGGTACAGGCAGCCGGCCATTTTGCCGGAGAAGAGGCTTGTGCCCGAGCCTACGCCGTGCTGAGTGGCTGCACGGAGCACCTGGACTTGGTGGATCAGCGGGAGCATTGGCTGCAGCTGTCGCGCGATTTCTTCGCCAAGGCGGAACACACGCTGAGTGTGCTCGAGAAGCTCGAACTGGAGCTGGCCAGCGTCAAGTTGCCGCCCAATTCGCCTGAGAGTTATGCAATGTTCGCCAAAGTGTCGCGAGATGTGCGCAACTTCACCGAGGAGCCGCTGCGTCTGGGCTACAGCATCCTGGACGAGGTGGGACGCACTCAGCCCGAGACGCAGGGCGTCAAGCGCGTGCTGGACGAGCTGGAGAACCGCAAGGCGTACATCGAGGGCATCTGTGCCCACAGCAGCGAGGATCAGCAGCGCGTCCAGCGCGCCCTCTCCGAGTTCCTCGCCCAGCACAACGAACTGCTCGCCTGGCTAAGGGCATCCGGACAGCTGCAGCTGCAACAGAGCGTCAACATGGGTCGCAACCTGCCACAGGCCAAGCAATTCCTGCTGCAACACCACGAACTCATGCAGGATCTGGAGGTAAGTCTCTTAATCGGGATTTTCTATAAGAATAATTAAATAAAATAAAATAAATTAAAATAAAATAATAAAACACAGGAAAGATAAAGAAAAGAAATAATCGGAAAAAATAGTCCGAATACTCAAAAATATTATTTTTGATTTTTTCTGATTATTTTTGAATAATTAACATTTAAACAAAAATAATAAAATTACAAATGATTATAATTACTTATCATTATTTGACAGGTATGCTTAAAACTAGGAAACTTTTAATTTTGATATTCGAATTTTGAAAAGAAAATTCAGATAAATATAATCAGAAAATTTAAATTGAAAAATATTAAAATTGTATATATTCCAATTTAATAAAAATTGTTTGTAATATCCTTGGGAGCAAAAATAATAAAAAACGTAAATAGAAAATATTTATTTTAAAAATTTTCTTTTGTTAAATTTTTTTATAAACAAATTTGAGAAACCTAAAATTACGTAACTTTTTATTAACAAGTAAAAATTATGAAAATAAATTTAGGAAATATATGATCAGAAAATTAAATTACGGAATTGTGGATTATTTCATTAAAATTCGATTTTTTCTCAAAATATTCCAAAATTAAAATAATATTATTAGGCAAAAAATGTTGAGTTTAAAAAATTAAACAAACAATTTGAGGCACTAAATCTAGGAAACTTTTTATTTAGATATACGAATTTTATAAAGAAAATTCAGGTATTCAGAAAATTTAAATGAATTGTGGAATATTTTATTGATAGTTATTTTCCAGGTTAATAAGGCCATTGTTTTTAATTTTAAAAATAAATTGTAATTTTTATTCTACAGTTTGTTTTTATATATTTTTTTATTTATTTTTTTTTAATTTATTTTTTATTAAAATTCGAAACTTTTCTCCAAATTTTCCAAAATTATAAAAATTTTATTAGGAAAAAATTGTTTAGTTTAAATGAACATGAAATGAATGTTCCTTCGTAGAACAATGTTAGAAAAATTGTTTATAGATAAAAAGAGTTTAAAAATGTTTCTTTTTTGAATTGTCTCGTTTTTGCTTTTTTACCTTTCCAAAACTTAATTCTTTAAATTTTATTCTTAGTATTTTTGTATCTTTTTTCTGTAAATTTCAATCTTTCATTTTATTCTTTTTTATTCCCTTCTACTCCCAGATCAAAGGCGAGCTCATCAACTTGCTGTTGGAGTCCATCAAACAACATTTGGAGTCTCTGAGTCCCCAACAACGCTACGATGTAGACTCCAAGGCGGAGTCGCTGCACAAACATTGGATCGAGCTGAAGGATTTGGTATTGAAGCGCGTCGATTATGTCTCCATGCTCATCGAGTTCTTCGAGGAGGCAAACGAGCTCTCTAGTCAACTGGATCATTTGCAGCGGCAACTGCAGCAAACGCCAGATGAGCACAAGTTGCAGTTCCTGAAGGCCACCTGGGCCAATATTGCCGCCAGTTATGGGGAACTCAAGTCATCTGGAATGCGATTCATCAACTTGAAAGTCGGTATCGATAATTATAATCATCTCAACTATCATTTCCATTTCTCAAACCATATTTAGTTGGAATTCTCTAAGCTTTGCATGCATGTTTCTTTTATTTTAGTTCACTTTAGTTTAGTTTAGTTGCATTTTTAACCAACCGCTGACAGCTTTGCACATTTGCCGCTGTCTGTCTGTCTGTCTGTCTGTCAAATCTGTCAGATCCAGACAAGTCCAGAGAACAGACTCATCTACTATAAATATATTCCGACATGTGATGCAACGTTTTGCTATTTTTAGACTTTGCAAAACAGTCGACAGTTCATCGTGTCGTGGCTAAAATAACTTTATTAATGCTTTAGTCCCAAAAACAGGTATAAAAGTCTCTTTATAGAGAAGAATGATAGTTCAAGAAGGGAGGAGAATGAGAAAATTTGCAAGAGAATGACATTTACAAGAAAAGGAATATTTTTATTGAATCATAGAAACTTTGAGTTCAAGGAAATGACATTCAAACAGAAGGAATTCTTTTATTAGATAGAAAGATACTCAATGAGGGATAGTTTTAGGAAAAAAACGTAAATTGAGAAATTCATCAGAAAAATTAAAGAAATATTGATTTTATGTCAAAGAGATTTTTAGTCCAATAAAATGAGTTTTATGGAGAACGAACAATTTTAAAAAATATTCTAGTATTTGTTGTGTCCTCTTGCACTGAAAAATTTCAATGAACTTGAAACATTTACACTGCCAGAAATGAAACTAGTTCTCTTCCATCACAAGTTTTGATATTTAAAACAAGAACCGTAACTTTTATAAGTTTTAAAATAAAAATTGCATATTAACAATTATTTTCAAACTTATATTTAAAAGTTACGAAATAATAATTATTTCTAATTTTTTTTTTAAAAGTCAAATATAATCATTAAGATTCAATTTTTTTTAAAAGTTGTAAAATAACACTTTTTTCTAATTTTTCAATTAAAATAAATAAAAAAAAAATTTTTTTTAGGTTTTTTTAGCTTATACTCTTATACTATAGCATATTTCCTTTGCATTGCTTTTTTAAGTTAATATTAGCATTCATAACTCTTATTTGCAGTCCCTGATTTAGAATCGAATAATTGACAGATTGAAAAATTAAGTTGTACATCGTTTTTGAGTTTCTAATTTTGCGCAGTGTACTATGTATACAAATATTCATGTGTTCATTTCTGTTATAATTTATGACATCGAAGACATGTTAAACAATTATTATTTATCTTTCATCTTCAATATAAGAAAATGAGATTCAACATTTTTCAAATATGATCAAACTTGCCTAAATTTATTTTTATTAAAAATTTAATTTCAAATTTTAAGTTCAAACGAGTTAATTTTAAACCCTATAGTTTTTCGCATACTTCTCTCAATTAATTTGGCACTTCAAAAGTTTCCAAACAATAGCTGAAGAAATTTGTTTGACAATTATAAACATGAACTTGAGGAATTTCACACTTTTAGTTATATCATCTAACTGTTTTGCGAACTTCTGCCAACTTGGCTGCGACTTGAATAACTCAATCAACGACTATTGCTTTTTTAGTTGCAATTGTTTTACGAGCTAATTTTCCAGCTGAGGTAGGTAATTCATTTTGGATAATTGCAGCCAAGGCAAGTATGCTGCAACTTCAGTTTTGCCAGGCACATAAATTGCAAACAATATGATTTTGGTTTAGCCATAACATAACATGGCATAAACGTATATCAGCCAAAAAGACAGCGTCATTTTTAAACTCGAAGAAGAAAAAGGAAAAGTGGGGAATGGTAAAGAAAATTTGAAATTAGAAAATTCGCTTGGCTGCCAACGCCTCGAGTTGAGTTGAGTTGAGTTGAGTTGAGTTGAGTTGAGTTGAGTCCATAAATAAAAGGCAGGCAATTTCAGTCTATAGATAGAGATAGAGAAAGAGAAAAGTCCGTGGTCTGGTCTCTGGTCTCTGGACTCTTTTGAGGCAGAAGACCGACAGAAGGCGACAGACTTTGGCCGCAGCTAGATGCTTGCCACGTGCCACGCGCTTTCCACGAATTTTCCAACTTGTCAGCCAGACACTTTTAGACCAACAATCAAAAAGGCAAAATTAAAACAGAACACAAAAAAAAATCAAAATTGAAACTGATTTCATTTTCTTTTTTCAACTTTTTTTTTGCTATTTTTAACAAAAACAGATTGTGGATCCATATCTCGAGACGAAATCCTCAGTGCAGGCAGTGGAAGAGACTTTGAACAGCTTCAGTAAGCGGCAGATCGACGTGTCGAGCAGTCTGGAAAATTGGACAACGAATATACAGGAAAAGCGGGAAGTCGAGTATCTACTTGAGAAAGTCATGAGTGATAACGAGGAGGTAAGAGGAACATTAAACAGCTGGAAAATGTGTTTTAAATATGCTGGGATTCCATTATTTTACATAGTTAAAGAGTAAATCAATTTATTTAAATTCTTTAAAATAAAAGTATTTTTGGAAAGTTGTATAAATTTTATTTTCATTGTTTCAAATTAATTGAAGTTTGGTTGATACTTTCATTTTACATTGTTAAATGGTTATTAGATTAATTTTAAATTAAAAAAAAGTACTTTTGGAAAGTGGTTTGAATTTTATTTGCACTAGTTTAAAATCACTTAAAATTTAACATTATTTTACATACCTTAAGAGTTATTAAATTTATTTTAATTAAAAAAAAAAAGTTCTTTTGGAAAGTTGTTTAAACTTTCTTTTTAATATTTTCTAATTAAATAAAATTTGTTTGATGCTTTTGCACTTTAGTGAAAGTTTAAATTCGTAAATCACAACTAAAGTATAAATTTGTCGCAATAAATGATATCAAAATATTCGCAGCAAATTTTAGAAAGAAGAAAAAAAGTGTGGTTTAAAAAATTTCAAATAAAATTGTTGTGGTAGGTTAAAGTTCTAAATCAATTCTTAGTGGTAACACAAATGGTTTTTCAATTATTTTTAAGCGTTAGCTTCAATTGATTGAAAAATTTGTGGAGAATAAAAAGCAAATTTCAAATAGATTTTTATTTTAAATAAATTTAATAATGTTTTATTTAAAAACTTTTACTTAAAATATTTAGCTCAAATAAAAAGTCTAACGACTCCATCTAACTTTATACAAATTTTCACAACTCACAATCATGTTTTTTCTCACCCCTTTTAGACTGTGGCCAAGAGCACACAGGTGGACACTCAGCTGTATCCTGTGTTTAGCACAACCAGTCTGGATTCTAAGCAACTGTTGATGAGCACACGGGAAAAACTCAGCTTTGTCACACAGGATATTGAACGGGCCCAGGAGGAGATACAACAACGCATACAAACGACTTTGAGCATACAGACCAAGGATCAGCAGTCGTTATCGAAGATCGAGCAGGTGATCAACAATTTGCGCATGTTGAAGGCAAAATTGGATGGCATCAAATACGATTATCGCACCTTGTTGGAGAGTGTACTGCAATTCCTCGAGAATATTGTGCAGTTGCGTCAAGAGATCGATGCATATTTTGCAAGATCGGGAACGATCCCATCATCGGGATCTTCGACTGTGGAACGCAACATTGCCGAGCATGAGAAATTCCGCGATCAGTGCATGGATAAATTTAGATCGTTAATCACACAATCCGAACTGTTGATCGATCGTGTGCGAGTTTTGGAACCGCCCGGTGCTCGCGAAATCGACACTGATCGCATTTTAAAGTTGTTGGAGAATCTGCGCATTCACTTCGAGTCGAACAGCAGCGAGAGAATGTCGTCGCTGGAGCGTCTCGAGAAGATCGAGCAGTTCCGCAACGATCTCGATGACATCGATCGCAGTCTGGACAGCGTCAGCAAACAATTGCACGATATTAACGGACAGAGTGTCGATAGTTTGGCTGCTGCGAAGACCACATCGCTGGCATTCGAGTATTTTGAACGTACCATAGAGGTGAGTGACCTTTCACACAGTTGAACTTTGAACTTTGGACACAGATTGCTAAAAAGATTAGCTCTAGATCTGATTTTTATCTACTGCTGTTATACAGGCATGTTCTTTAAGTCTACAACCAATTAAAAATCCATTTTTGGTGCTCTAAATACTTTTTTAAATTGAACAACAACTTGTAGAGTAAATTTAAAAATTATTAAAAATTTAAATTGTATAAAAATTACAAAAATAGGTTTAATAATGAATTTAATTGAAGGAATTTTGAAATTTTAATTAAATCAACACATGTAAAATTAAATTTTAATTATTATTGATTAAAATGAATTAGTTTTTAAAATGGCTTAAAAATGCCAAAAATAAATTTAAAATATTGAATTAATTCGAAAATTTAATAAAAAGGCATAAAATTAATTAATTTGAAATTGTTGAATTTAATTTAGTTAAATTTTACATGATATAAAAAGTAATAAAATACAATTTAATACATTTTTTAAACAAATTTCGGCTTTCAAAATTGCCATCAAAAACTCTGTAGATTTGTGGAACACACCTGATATAAAATTTCAATTAATTTTCTAGTGTTCAATGCCCAAGTTTATGAAATCGACGCCACATCAACGACGCTGGGGCCAAACAGCGCCAACGATCGAGGTAGCTTCGATTGTAGTGAATTAGATTAGACCCCTCTTTTTCGCACAGTGCATGTGGATGGCCCTTTTGGGTGGTCACAGCCTCACAGTTCAGTTCGCACAACAGCCTCGACACATTCATCAAAAATGTTTCCAAAAAAGCGTTGGGACATTTTCGAAAATAACTACAAAAATTTCAACTTTCAAAATGCTGTTGCCTGTCAGCGGCGTTGAATGGACAGCGGCAGCTGTCGTTAGTTTGTAATTAAAAACTTGAGAAATACATCTTGTGTGCAGTGCCACAGATACAGATACAGCTACACACTCTTAGAGATACAGATACAGTGCTGAGATACAAATTTAAACGCTTGCCACTTGGCTGCACTGCGCATTTGCTGTTATAAATTGCTTTTGACGTTCTCAATTTTTAATTTTATGGATTTTTACCAAAAACAAGTAGAAGATACAAAAGTATCTTTTAAGTTGTTTGGCGTCTGCACTTGTGCGTGTGTTTATTTTCCCAGAAATTTGTTGTAGCTTCTGTTTAATGGGTTAATTAGACAATATGTGAGAGAGCTCTGATATTTTTGGCACTCTTTTAACTTGTTTTTTTATTGTTGTCTCCTCTTTTTCCCTTTTACTTCGCGAAGCTGCTTGAAAAGCGCATTGAAAAGTTTACGGAGTCGACGAGTCAGCAATTGCTGATCAGCAATCCGGAAAGCGAATCTTATGTGAGGGACGAGCTGCGCAAGCTCAGCGATAAATGGCAGAGTTTCAAGGATCAAGTGAGGCAGAAACGAAAGAGCCTCAATCAGGCCAACGAATTCTTCGAGGTCGTCGAGAAGGTAATTATAATTAATTTTTTTATTTTTACTTAATATATTGAATGTCATTAATTTTAAAAACAAGTTTTACTTAAAAATAAAATAAAAAACATATATTGTATGTTAACAAAAAAAGAATTTAATTAACATAAATTCAAAAACACATTTATAAACATTTTATTTTGAACAATAAATGCATTTTTGAATTTGTATACAGAAATTAATTTTATAATAAAAATAGTATATACATTAGGGCGGGTCAATTTTTTTTCGCAAAAATCGTCCACCAGAATCGAAATCTACGATGAATTCTAAGATATTTTCAGGAAGAAACTATATGTCTAAAATCAATTCCTAGCCTCCGCTGAGAAGCATGCAGATTTCAGGTTAAGGTATTTTACAGTATTTTGAGGTATTTAAGGTATTAAAAAAAAATAACACATTTTCCAAAAATGTTGGGCCTTATTCTGATTCATCTTTTTACAAAAAATTTTATAAACAACTTTTATTTTTAATTAACCAAACAATTTTTTTTTAATTCGTTGAAATTAGCCGAGGAAGCCATGAACTATGGCTTTTTAAGAAAATTAGAGGCAAAAGTCTGTAACTTTCTAACAAAGTAAGATATCGGTCTGAAATTTGAAATATATATTCTTGACGTTTGAAACAAAATTTAGACAATAAAAAATAAGTGGGCGTGGCATCCGAATGGGCGTAAAAGCGATAAAGATCGATTTTTTCAACATTAAAAAATTAAAAAAAATTGCAAAAATAAAATTTTATTTTTAATATTATTTTTTTTTATTTAAAAAATATTTTAAATATCTTTAGTGTAAAATTATGTCAAAAAAATTTTTTTTCATCAGTTATGATTTCTAATCCCGTTTGATAAAGCTCTCCGAGATTTTAAAGCTAGAGCCCATTACCGACCCATTACCGAATTTAGCTTATAGTAATGACAGTTAAATTCAACATTTAAAATATTTTTGTTTCATTTTTAGAAAGCAAATAACAAAATATGTCAAAGAAAAAATAATTTTTCCGTCATTTTTAAAGTCTTTCTTAGACTCGATTTGATGATACGTGGAACGACTTTCTTTCTAAGAAGGACTTTAAAAACTGACGGAAAAATTATTTTTTCTTTGACATATTTTGTTATTTGCTTTCTAAAAATGAAACAAAAATATTTTAAATGTTGAATTTAACTGTCATTACTATAAGCTAAATTCGGTAATGGAATCGGTAATGGGCCCTAGCTTTAAAATCTCGGAGAGCTTTATCAAACGGGATTAGAAATCATAACTGATGAAAAAAAATTTTTTTTGACATAATTTTACACTAAAGATATTTAAAATATTTTTTAAATAAAAAAATAATATTAAAAATAAAATTTTATTTTTGCAATTTTTTTTAATTTTTTAATGTTGAAAAAAATTGATCTTTATCGCTTTTACGCCCATTCGGATGCCACGCCCACTTATTTTTTATTGTCTTAATTTTGTTTCAAACGTCAAGAATATATATTTCAAATTTCAGACCGATATCTTACTTCGTTAGAAAGTTACAGACTTTTGCCTCTAATTTTCTTAAAAAGCCATAGTTCATGGCTTCCTCGGCTAATTTCAACGAATTAAAAAAAAATTGTTTGGTTAATTAAAAATAAAAGTTGTTTATAAAATTTTTTGTAAAAAGATGAATCAGAATAAGGCCCAACATTTTTGGAAAATGTGTTATTTTTTTTTAATACCTTAAATACCTCAAAATACTGTAAAATACCTTAACCTGAAATCTGCATGCTTCTCAGCGGAGGCTAGGAATTGATTTTAGACATATAGTTTCTTCCTGAAAATATCTTAAAATTCATCGTAGATTACGATTCTGGTGGACGATTACGACGTTTTTTTCGACCCGAACAAATTGACCCGCCCTAATATACATACATATATTTTTTTAAATTTGTTTAAGTATTT
Organism: Drosophila recens; assembly: GCA_037043495.1. NCBI lineage: Eukaryota > Metazoa > Arthropoda > Insecta > Diptera > Drosophilidae > Drosophila > Drosophila recens. The sequence goes on from JBAMBJ010001568.1 coordinate 20,552, forward strand.
ATTCAAATTTTTGTTTTATTAATTTAACGTCTGTCAAATGAAGTTGCCCAAGAAATTGGCATACAAAATTTCTAAAAAACAACGGGAAATTATTTTGTATAAATAAATATATGATAAAAAAAATGTGAATAATTTTAATTTTATAATATAGAAAATATATACATTTTTAAAATTATTTAAATTTTTTTTTAATTCATTTTTATTAACTTTTGCCAAATGTAGTTGCCCAAGAAATTGACACAAACTGAAAATAAAAAAAGCAACTATTTACTAAGTAAAACTTTTAAGTAGATTTTAAAAATCTAAGTTTTTAAAATATATTTAATAAATAAATATTATTATTATTATTTATTACTACTATTATTCATTATTATTATAAGAAATTCCAGCATTTATTAAATCTCTTTCCATTTATAATTTTCATTGTTTCTTTTGCAGATCGATGCAGAGTACCGTGAGATTAGCTACTTCTACAACAGCGTCTCCAACAAGGTGCCCTATTTGAGGGATCCGGTTGAGGCCGCCAATCTGGTGAATGACATTGAAAAGTATGTGACCAGTCGGGAGACTGCGCTGCGTTCCAAGCTGGACAGTGCCTCCCAATGTGCCCATGACATGAGCAAGGTTTCCACGCTCTACAACGACGTGATGAACATGTTCCAATCGTTCATCAAGCTGAAGATGGACATTAATATAGTGATCGAGCGACTGAAACAGGAGCAGCGACAGCGGGAGACGAGAGAGAGAGAGGCACGTGATCAGGCGGAGAGAGATCAGGCCTTGAGAGAGGCAGAGGCGCGGGAGCGAATGGCGAGGGAGGAGCAAACGAGATTGGAGGCACAGCGTCAGCAGTCGGCCATTGAGCAGGCACAACGGGAACTGGCAGCCCGGCAGCTCTCCCTGCGGGAGCAGGCGGTGCGGGAGGAGGAGGCGCGACTGCAGGCGGTGCGGGAACAGGCGGCCAGGGAACAGCTGGCCAGAGAACAGGCCGCTCGGGAGGAGGAACAACGCATACAAACTCTAAGGTACGGTTGCTCATAGATAACATATGCTATCGATATCATATTATATTTAAATCAAGAAAAGAAAGATCAAAAAAATAAATGGGGCTTAAATGGAAATAATTTAACTGCCCTGAGAACATAAATTCAATAAAATGATGATTATTTAATTTCGATACAAATTAAATTAGTATTAAAATTATATTTAATTAAAAAAAAACTAGTCGGCGGTGCTACAGTCGAGCGGTACTCGACTGTCGGAGACCCCGTACTTATTATAAAGATATCTCAAACAACAAAAAGATTTTCATACTAAGACTTAATTTGGACCGATCGTTTCTATGGCAGCTATATGATATAGTAATCCGATTTCAATCAAATTTGATCAGTATGTACGGGACCATCTTTTATACATATTCTGTTAGTTTGGTTGAAATATCTCAAACAGCAAAAAAGTTTTCCATACTAAGACTTGATTTTCAACTGATTGTTCCTATGGGAGCTATATGATATAGTGGTCCGATCCAAAATCTAAAACAAACTCGATCTGCTCTTTATATAGACGAACCTACATACCAAGTTTGAAGTCTCTAGCTCTTATAGTCTCTGAGATCTAGGCGCTCTTACAGACGGACAGACAGACAGACGGACAGACAGACAGACGGACAGACGGACAGACGGACAGACAGACAGACGGACAGACGGACATGGTTATTTCAACTCGGCTGTTGATGCTGATCAAGAATATATATACTTTATGGGGTCTGCCACGCCTCCTTCTGCCTGTTACGCACATTTTTTTTGTGACAAAGTTAATAGACCCCTTTACTTTTTTAAAGTACGGGGTCTAAATAGGTATGATTTTTGATGTGTTACATTTTAAATTAATTTTTAATTCGATGCTTCGAAGCATACTCTACAGTTCTTGTCAATTTTCTTTTGGAAGACATTAAACATAGTTGGAACTAATAAAAAACCCAGATTCTCAAAAGAAAAAATTTAATTGATTTGGTTTATTTTTGAAAACTTTAAATCAAAATACTGTAAATTAATTTTTTTAATTAATTTTTTTAATTATTTTACTGTTTTTCTTTTAGCAAAAAGTTACTTTTTTTATATTGTTTCTTTTATATTTGTTTAATACGTTTTGATAATATTTTTCGCAGACAATTAATAAATGAAATTAGGCTGTCTGCTTAAAAATTTTAAACTTCATTGAACAATCTTATTGATATTTATTATTATTTAAGGTAGATATTTATTCCCAAACGTTATTATTTAACTTTTAATATTTGACACAAATGTAAAGATACATTTTTTAAGAGGAGCCAAAAATCAAAAATATTTCTTTAATAATAAATGTGCATTCAAAATAAGTTTAGTTACAAATTAAAATAAACATAACAAATTTAAATTAGATTTAATTACTTAACTAAATATTACAAAATGTTATTAACAATAAAATATTCCATTTTTAGGGACATTGCCAAGCGGGAGGAGGAGCTGCGTCTGCAGATGCTGCGGGAGGAGGAGGTGCGACTGCACAACAAGCGAGAGGAGGAGATCAGAACGAAGCGAGAGGAGGACATACGAATGAAGCGAGAGGAGGAAATCAGACTCAAGCGAGAGGAGGAAACGAGACAGAAGCGGGAGGAGGAAGCGCGCATCCAAAGGGAGGAGATAACACGACTGCAAACTCTGCGGGATCAGGTGGATCAGCAGCGCATCGTCACGGAGAACATACGCAAGGACATCCAGGTGAACCAGATCTTCACCGAGCTGCGCTATGCCTCGCCCCACTTTGTGCGCCCCCTCAAGGACGCCCTGGCCCGCGAGGGCGATCGCTTTGTGTTCGAGTGCGAGGTCACGGGCACGCCGGAACCGAGTGTGGAGTGGTTCAAGGACGGCATCAGCATCCAGAGCAACGCCGACTACAAGACCAGCTGCGACAAGGGCATCTGCCGCCTGGTCATCGAGGAAACCTTCGCCGCGGACACCGCCAGATTCAGCTGTCGTGCCTCCAACTTGGTGGGCACGTGCGACACGAATGCCACACTGACGGTGCGCGAAAATGCCGCCGAGCTGCAACTGGTGGCGCCGCGAATCGTGCGGTTCTTGGAGAGCGGCAAGGCCACCGAAGGTATTTATTATAAATTGAAAAAAATATTATTAAAAAAATCATATTCTTATTTCATTTTTTGATAACTTATTTATTATTTAAATACTATTAATGAACTTATAAATACAGATTTTTTAACAAAGAAATTAAACCAGAAAAAAATATCTAAATGAATAGGATTATTTATTAATTAATTCGGTTACTTATTATATTTCATAAATTTAATAATCACTTATTTATTAATTTTTTTAAATATACATATTTTTTTTTTATTATTTGTCTATTTATTTATTTTGTACATGTAAATTTAAATATTAATAATAAACTTATTAATACATATTTTATCAAAAAAATCAAACCAGGAAAAAAATCCGATTAAATAGGAAATCCAGAATCAATTATAATTGGTTATGCTATCCTTAAAATATAATAAACTATGAATATTATTATTTCAATTATTATTTTCAATTTTTTTAATTTTTTATTTAAATTGAATACTTTATAAAATCACAATTACATTTTTAATTTTTTGTTTTATCATAGCATAGCTTTTGCTCTCAATTTTTCAATGAAATTAATAAATAAGAAAAACTTTCACACAAAAATATGTATTTCATAAAAATACGAAACATGAATAAATTGTTATTTTTTGATATATATTTGATATTTTTTTTTGCTTATTTGTATATATTTGATATTTTTTTTGCATATTTTGTAAGAATATGACAACTAATAACTAAAACAAACTTTTCATTTAATCTTCACCAGGTACCGCCTTCCAGTTCTCCTGCGTGGTCAGCGGTGTTCCTCTGCCCACTGTGCAGTGGTTCAAGAACGACAAATGCATCGACGACTCGCAGGATTATGTCATCAGCTATAACAACGGGGAGGCCAACTTGAGGTTCGACGAAGTCTTCCTCGAGGACGACGCCGTCTACACTTGCAGTGCCTCAAATCCCGCTGGCATCGAACACTGCTCGGCCAGTCTCATTGTGGAACGTAAGTCTCAAGAAAACTATTTATCGGAACTTAGCCAGAGTTTTGACAGTTGAAATAGGCAAGATTTGAAAGAGAACAAATATAAAAAAAGGTTAAAAAGGTATACAAAAAATGAGTATGATTAATAAAAATCTGGGCTTAAATGCAGCTTTTAATTTATAATTCTATTTAATTTCATAATCAACAAGAAACTTTCAAACTATAATTTAAAAATCGACTCGTTTTCGTATTATAAAAAAACAAAAGAAAAATCTGTGTATAAATGCAGCCATTATTTTAATATTTGTATATTTTAAAATAAATTTAAAACTTTTAAACTTTAATATAAAATTATATAAATTTTGTCGTTTTACCCATTGCAGCTCTGGAACCCACGGAGTTGCCTTGTTTCAAAATGCCGCTGCAGAATGCGATGGCTCGTGTTGGCCAGAAGATCAAGCTAGAGGCCCTGGTCAGTGGTATTCCAAGGCCCGAAATCTATTGGCTGCACAATGGCAAACCCTTCCAGCCGCGCGACCTAAAAGTGAGTATATATTTTGATAATCTAAACATTATGAGAATATTCAAAATACTTTTTTTACTAAAATTCAAACTTACACCAAACATACTCTTTTAATCTTATAATCTTGTAACAAAATGGGAAACAACCTAAAGAACATGTCAAGAACATGTCAAACCCCTTAATGTATACATAGTATCTTGTTCAGATTGATGAGCTAATTACTGACATATTAGACTAGACCATTTGTCTATCTATTTATAAAGAAAATATGTGAATGAAATTTAGTAAAAATCTGTCTTTATATACCATAATATATTGTTGGTTAGAGGGTATAAATAGGTATAGGAATCTAAGGTATAGGAATCTTAGAAACGTTACTTAGTTAAATTAGTAGAGAAATGAAAAAACTCAAAAATATCTGTTGAAATTTCTACCAAATTTCACATATACAATTTTAAGCATATTTTCTATAATCGGTTAATTATGTATTACAATCGAGCATTATCTTTTTAAAAATATGAAAGTATTTTTTAATCAATTTCTTATAAGTTATCTTATTTTGCCCCACATTTTTGTGATTTTCCCGCAGACTGTGCGCAATTTGTGATTCCTCTGGGAAAATCTACAAATTGCGAATAAAAATTGCACAGAGTATAATTCCCCCAACGTAATGTTGGATCGGTCGATGGCGCGATCTCCACAATGATATATAAAAGTACATAATTATACAGACATACATAAATTTACATATACAGTTATGTATAAACAATCTTTTGCTATTCCAGCAAAAAATCCGTGAACATTTTGTGGTTGTGGGCGAGTCTTTGGGCGAATAGTTCCAAAAAAAATATATATAGTATATATTCAATGAACATGTTTTGTGCTGACGTCAGTAGTGCGTATAAAGGGGGGAAAGTGGGAAAATCATTAGCATCATTAGATAGATCTTATTGCAAAAATTGAAGAAGCAAAACGCGAAAACAGTTTGTTGCAGAAACAAAAAATATGTATATAAAATGTAAATTCAAGGCGAATGTTTTAAAAATACGCCAACGCATAGAGTACACTGCACTACGTGGCTGAGGCTGGGGCTGTGTTGCAGTTGCAATACTATAAATTACAGGCAATATACGCGAAGATGGCTAAAAGAAGAAGAAGATGCAACCAGGCGAAACCATTGCGAATTTAATTCACCACAGTCATCGTGGGCGCTGTCAAGCAATTTGTTTATATATCTATATACACACATATCTCTCTCTATAGATATACTATAAATGTTTTGAAAATGATTTTGATTTTTTTGAAATTTTCATAAAGAAAATGTTTTCATTGCCTATTTAATTGCCGTCTTTTGACAAACCAAAACATGATCTCATTGCGTGTTTTGTGGATTACGATTAAACCAATTCGACAATTAAACGATTAAACGTATTGTACTTGTAATTGTGCCATTATGCGATTATATTATTGTTCGATTGGAACAACACCTGTACACTCAGCACAGGCTTCCTGCAATTTGGGCCAAAACAAAAGAGGCGCGTTTTTCTTTTTTATATGTATAGAAAATAAACAACACGTCAGTTTTGAATATGAGAGGAAAATACATGTACAACATTGTAGTTAAGATTACTGCGCCGGATACGCTCGGTTTGCGACGGAGAGGAGAAAGGGGAGAGCAGAAAGAGAAGAGAAAAGATCGGACAGAGGAAAATTGGAGATCGCACATCCGCGCCACAACATAAATAAGTTGAGATGGGTGTAAAATGAAAATTGAATTGCATACAAGTAAAAATTATGTAGTCTTTGAAGAGGTCGACTAGAAGTTACCCTATTAATTGATAATGGAAAAATTATAGAAAATATATATATATATATTTGTTTTTTGGTTTCATAATTTTTACTTAATACCTAGTAGTAATGTTTCAAAATTTAAAAAAAGACAACGAAATTCTGTATTCATGCGCAAGCTTTTATCATATTTTTGTATTTAAAATTTGTTAAAATGTTTGTTTGAAGTGTCAAAATGACTCTCGTTTCTATTATTTTTGCCATTACTGTATATTTCGTTTCATTATTAAATTAAAATACCCCTTTACAGTTTTTCCAAAATTTTAGGCTCTTATACAATTTTTAACCACACAATAAATTCAAAAAAATGTTATTAATTTTAAAAATGTATTTTTTAACATCAATTTTTAATATTTTTCAAAGTTTCAAGCTCCCAAAATGCATTTTTGATGATAGTTTGAACCATAAATTCATCCTGCAAAAATATGTTCATTTAAAAAGTAGAATTTTTTTCAAGTGTTTTTGATTTTTTTTCATTTTTAACCATTACAAATTTCGAAAAACTTTGAGCACTCATAAATTTCATTGTTTAATTGATTGATTCTATTTCTAAATATTGTTTATTTGGGCAATAAATCATTTTTTCATATATTTCTGATTATTTAAAATATTTTTCTCATTTAAAAAGTTGATTTTTTCGAGTGTTTTTGATTTTTTCCATTTTTAACCCATTACAATTTTCGAAAAACTTCGAGCTCTCATAACTTTGTCATTGTTTAAGCTCTAAATTGATTCCATTTCTAAATATTGTTTATTTGGGCAATATATCTTTATTTTTTATAAATTTTTGATTATTTGTATACAGTCAATATACCCCTTGTTGAGCATTTTCACTGCCTACACTGGGTATAAAAAGTGCTCATACTCGCACATAAACTGGCACAAATTGAAATTGAAAGCATTAGCCTGACCAAAACGCTGAACAACAAGTTGAATACGACGGCCTCGTCTGGTCGGGGTTTCATTTGTATTCACCACATGTTGAATATACACACAGTCAGTCAGTGGTTAACACATCCCATATATATTTTTGATTTTCCATCGTTTAGTACGAAAACGGACGTGTTACGCTGATAATCGCACAAGCGTATCCGAACGACGCCGGATCCTACGTGTTGAGTGCCAAGAATTTAGCTGGCGAGGCTTACAGCCACTGTAATATCATTGTCAAGGGTCGTCTGCCAAACGAGACGTCCGACTCGGAGATGGCCAGCGATATTGAGCCGATTCGGCCGGCCGTTCATATGCCCCTCAAGGATGTCTCCATGTTCGAGGGCAAGCCCGTGCGATTGGACTGCGTGATTGTGGGTCAACCGGAGCCGGAGGTCATTTGGTATCACAATGAGCGACCTGTCAAGGAATCCGCCGATGTTCAGCTGCTCTTCCAGGTATGCACTGCTCACAACATTTCGATAAATGAATAGAGATTTTTTTGTATTGGTTTTGGCAAGAAATTCTTTTACATAGAATTCTAAGGTGACTTTGAGTTTGTTTAACTTATATTATTTTTATGGATCTTTTCATATTTCTTTCAAAAATTAAAAAAATGTAAATATATAATCATCTGATTAATTTGAGTTTCGAGTAATTTGAGTTTAATAACGAAGAGTTTATATGTAGTAAAAATTATTTGGTTTTAAGTTAAGCCCCATTCAGACGAGCACTTTTTCACCGACACTTTTTGTCAAAAAACCGTCCGTCCGACGCTTTGAAATTTTGTATGGTTACGCGACACGGACAGCTTTTTGACAAAATATAACAAAAAGTGTCGGTGAAAAAGTGCTCGCCTGAATCGGGCTTTAGAAATGTTATTGATAGTATTGATATTTTTGGTCAAAAATATCTGTTTAATATCTGAAATTAGTCTTTGGTAAAAATAAACAATAACTTGAAATATATACCAAATTTTTAATTTTATTTCTACTCATATCGAGTTTTTATCTATCATAAATAATTCTTTGGTGAGTTAGAAATACTATCGATAGTATTGATATTTTTGGTTAAAGATATCTATTTACTATCTAATATTAATATTATTGTCATTTCAAATTGTTGTTTATAATATCGTTAACTTCTTGTTAAAAATAAATATATAGTAGAAAAAGTGATATTTTTATTCCGAAATATTTTTGATATCGATATACTATCGATACTATCGTAAAATGTTTTGCCATATTTTCAAATAAAAATGTACCTTTTTTTAGGGCGATCGTTGTTCGCTGTTTATACAGGAAGTCTACCAGGAGGATGCGGGCAACTACAAAGTGGTTGCCATCAACTCGGCGGGCGAAACGTCGAGCAGCTGCGAGCTGAAGGTGACGCCACTCAACATGGCCGAGCCCGCGACCCGAGCCCAAGTCGAGCGTCAGTCGCTGCCGAAGGAGGCGCAGCCGAAGTTCGAGCGATTGCTGTCCGATGTGCTGGCCGATGAGGGGGAGCAGGTGGTGCTGGAGGTGCAGGCGACTGGGGATCAACCGCTGCGAGCCCAGTGGTATCTGACCAACAAGGAGCTGCAACTGAACGATCGCGTGATCACACAATCCAATCCGGAGGAGGGCAGCTTCAAGCTGATCCTCAACAATGTGGAGGCGAATGACAAGGGCGTCTATACCGTCAAAGTGTCCAATAATGCGGGCGATGCCAAGTGCTTCTCCCATTTGATAGTCAAGTCTGTCAATATGCCGGAGAATCGGCGGGGAAGTCAATCCTCCTCGTTGGTGGAGATCGTCGAGCGTCACGTGTGTCCCGAGTTCAAGGAGCTGTTCAGCGATAAACAAGCCCAGATCGACGATGTGGTCAAGTTCGAATGCATTGTGATTGGCAAACCGATGCCCAAGATCCATTGGTATTTCAACGATCAGCCCGTGCACGGACACAATTTCCTCGTCTCCACGAGCGGCGATCGTCAGGTTCTCACCATACAGAAGTTAACCCACGACGCCGTGGGCAAGATCAGTTGTGTGGCCGAGAACGAGGCGGGCAAGGCGACCTGTGTCGCCTTCCTCAACATCATTGGCAGCGGTCCGCCGGCCTCAAGTGATCTGCAGACCATGACCCAGGAACACAACACGGAGTCCTCCCGCGTGACGATCAAGAAGCAAACCTTTACCACCACATCCACATCGCAGGTAGGATTTTATAATAGAGTTGTTGATATAATTAGGGTATTCAGAAACTCTAATATTTGTGTTATGTGGCAAAGTGATAACACTGTAGCTAGTGAGTGACCTTTTTAAGTTTCTGTTGTCGTATTCATGATAAATCCCCAGTTCGATGAGTTTAATTTCAATGAACAGCTGTTTTGTATAAAGCAAGCATTCTCATTATTTCGTTTACGCTCATGCGTTTGGTGTCACCGTCTCTTACTCTTGTCTTTCTTAATGCTTTTGCCACTGTAAAAAATCAATTTAACAATTTAAAATAATTTTTATCTCTATATTTAAATTTAAAATCTGTCCAAGAACCAATCACTAAAATTGTAATTTGTGTGATTCGAACCCTAGTTATTTAACTGAAAATTCTAATTCTGACAGGTCGGCGACTCTATCCGTAGGGCCACAGGACCAAGAAAAATGATTTACTTTTACAACCAATACCAATACCAACATCAGTGTGACATTATTTCGTTAGATACTTTTTACAGTTTGGCAACCTTTCTCCTTTTGAAATTTTGTCTCAATACGACGAATTTTGTATACATACCCCAGGGCATGTTTGATGTGATATACTTTTTTCTGTGTGTTTGTTGTCATTACAACATATAACACTTTGCCACATAACAGAAATATTAGAGTTTCTGAATACCCTAAATATTGATATATCAATATCATACCTGTTAAATTTGGATTAGAATTTCTAACAAATTGGATTATTTTTGGAAATACTTAATAGTAATAATCATTGTTGAAATATTTGTGATTATTTAATGGTTACGATTACAAAAAATAAGAAATAATCTAAAATGATTACAATTCTTCAAAAATAATCAGAAATAATAAAAAATAATCTACTTGAGTATTCGGATAATTTTTGTTTTTTTTTTCAGATTATTGCTGATTATTTTTGATAGTTTCTGATTATTTATGATTATTAAGTAAAAATCAAATTATTTTAAATTTTCACAATCAAAAAATAATCAGAAAAAATTCTTAAAAAATAAATTTCAAAAAATCATAAGAAATACTTGCAAAAATATTTTTGAAAATTTTTCTTTGCCGACTCTATAAGAGTTGTTTGTAGAATTTTTTGCATCCCAACATTTTTTTTTTTAAATCGAGGATAAAAGATGAAAAAGTTGATTTTTACAAAAACTCAAATATTTTCGAATATTTTCAAATTATGAGTTGATATAACATTAGTTTTCTGTAAATACTTTTGATAAGGTTTGTATTTTAGTTAGATGTAATTGAAGCTTTTGAATAAAGTTGCTTTTTGTGCTGGTTGAAATAAGCTGTGAGCCACTGTATACGGTAGGGAAGCGGTTAATTTTGTATGACACCCAGATATTTATATCATCGATATTATAGATATTTTGTTTGTTAAAAATATATAGCAAAAATTATATTTTTTTTGTATCGAGATATTAACGATATTGTTATATTTAAAAATATCAACAACCCTTTTTAATAATTCTAGTCGATGTAGATGTAAATCGTTATTTTATTAATCGATATCAATGCTTTTTTTTATAAATATATCGGTATTTTTTTGCCTTCCTTATCGCAGGTAAATTCCTATGAGGGAAATGTGCCACAGACCGAGGTTCATCATTCCTCGGCCCACATCGATCAGTCCATCAAGCAGCTGGGACAACAGAGGCCCGAGATCGTCGAGAGTCACCACTACCAGGAGCTGAACAAGAGCAAGGAGATGAGCAGTCCGAGTCTGCAGCAGAAATCCTTTACGCTCGTCCAATCCTCCAATAATGGAGTCTCTGCCCCTTCAATTCCCGATTCCCCCACGCGTCTGAGGAAGGAGATCGCACCACGTTTCACCACACCACTGAGTGGCAAGATCGTGGATCAGGGCGCCAATGTGAGCATGGAGGCCATCTACGACGGTTATCCCTCGCCCGAGATCAAGGTCGAGAAGAACGGCGATCAGCTGTTCGACAATGCCCACACCAAGATCTCCAACAAGTGCAATCGCGTGACCATTGAGCTCAAGGAGGTGGGCGTGGCCGATGCGGGGCGGTATGCGGTAACCGCCTCCAATGCGGTGGGCCAGTCCACAAGCACCGCCGATTTGGTTGTCAAAAGTGAGTAACAATTAACTATATATTTAATAGTAAATAAAAAAAGATAGAAATAATAATAGGATATTATATCTTGTAATACCTCAAACAAATTCCAAATATTTTAAGATAGGAATAAATATTTCATAATAAAAACCTAGGTATCAAAAAATAGGAAGCAATTTAAATAAGAAAAATATTATGAATACAATATTATGAATATCAATAAAAAATTATTTTTTATTGATAGAAAATACAGTTGAACTTCCATAACTCAAACTTCTACTATCATTCAAATTTCTCTCTAACTCGAAATAAATGAGTGGCAGTAAAATAAAAAAACTTAAGAAAAATAACTCTATAAGTCGAATAACTCGAAGTTTTTCTATGGTTAATAGTGATTCGAGTTAGGGCAGCTCGACTGTAATAAAAATATAATTTTAATGAATTTCTTATCAAGGTGAACAAAATATTGATATGTAGATACTGCATATATGTATCTAGATAATTCTGGGTGAATGGTATGTTAAAATGCGTTGGTGTTAATTAAGGAGAAAGTATAATTTTTTTATTTAATTATATTTAATTATGGATTATTCCAAATTTTTCTTACCTAAAACTTTTTTGAAGTAATAATAAGTAAATCAAGAAAATTGTTCTCGACGAATTTTCTTAAACTAAAATTATTCACATCGAAGTAAAAATTACAACTTTCAAGTTTTTCGTGTAAAAAATGCATTTTATTATTACTACTTTCTCTTTATTTACATAACGTATGATAGAGTTTTCAGCATATTTACGAAGCTAGTAAATTTTATATTCAAGTTTATTAATTTCCTAGAACTATAATGATCCATCACTAGGGAGTAAATCATAGGAATTGGGTCGCACATATGGCCTATATCGTATGCCAATATTTGTATGGTCCATCAATCAGTTTGGGTTAACATTAAAGTGTCATTGTCGGGGGCGTCAATAGATCTTTAAACGTCAATGCCGCCAGTTTTTGCCATATTGATGAGTTTTTAGGTGGCGTTTTGCACTTTTCATTTTCGTTTTCCTTTTGTTTTGTTTATATTAAAAACGATGGCCCCCGAAGGGGGAAAAGGCAAACGAAAATTTCTTACAGAATTTGTATAAATATTTTTGTTCAATGCGGTGAAAATGAGAAAAGAAAAATGGTCAAAAATTATGTAAAATTTTCGTAGAACATAAGTTTGTTAAATGAACTTCTATTCGCGGATTTGTCGTCTTGTGTGGTTTCTGTTTAAAATTATATTATATGTATTTTTACTGCCTGTCTACATGAATTACTCATTATAGCTGATCGCTCGGTATCTCGGACATATGTACAAGTAAATTATTTGGCGATCTTTAAGATCTGTTGCAATGACATACAAAAATACATATTTATTTATTTTCTGTGGTTCGTTTGTTGTGGCTTTTAAATTGAAAGTGGATTGCAATGACAGACAAACCACAACATATGGTCACAATACTATTTCCCAATACTTATTTTCTAAGAATGCCAACTTCTTCTGATTCTGATTCTGTTTCTATATTTTCAGAGACCATCTTTCCGCCAGTCTTCGGTCGTCGTTTGCAGGCGCAGGTTAGCAAAAAGGGTGAGAAATTGATCATGGAAGTGGAGGTGACAGGATTGCCGGAGCCAACAGTTACCTGGCTGAAGGATGATAAACTCATTAAGGACGCAGGAATCTCCGAGCATCGTCTGCTTGCCCAGGGCAACTCCTACAGGCTGATCATTGAGAGAGGTAAATAAAACTTACATGAAACGTATGAACTTAATTAAAAAATGATGTGTATGAAATGAAAATATTCCAGCTAAATTATTTTTGAGCGTAGTATCTTAAAATATTTGGCACTTTTATTTTCAATATTGTTTGAATAAATTTGTTTTAACTCTTATATGAAATATAAATTATATAAATACTGAAATGATTTTTTAGTTTCAATTTTTATTTTGAATTTATTTTAAACATCTTATATTAAACGAAGTTTGAAGTTTCAAAAATATAACCAGAAAAAAGTTACTGGGACTAATTTAAATAAATTTATTTTTCTCTTTATTTTTAATTTAATTAAAAAGATTCTGAAACTATTTAAATATATTATTTTTTCTTTTATATTTCATATAAATTATATAAATACTGAAATGATTTTAGAGTTTCAATTCTAAATTGGAATTTATTTTAAGCATCTTATTTAAATTGAAGTTTGAACTTTCACAAATCTAACCAGAAAAAATTACGCGGAATAATTGAAATAAATTTATTTAACTCTTAAATTTTTATTTAATTTAAAATATTCTGTTTGTCGTTATTGCTAAAATCAATACGAACATATATTTGTACTAGAAGTAAAATATGACAGATAAAAATATTCCAAATATATAATTTAGCGTTTGCTTAAAGTTTTTTTATTTAACTTAAATTTATTCTGCTATTATATACATTTATTATTAATTTTTCCAGAATATAAATAGTATATACCAATTATTTAAATTATTTTTTAAATTTTTATTGATATACAAATAATTTTATGAATTTCTCAGTTAATCTTTTAACATATTTATTATTTTATGATTTTGTATAGTTTTATAAAAATTCCAGAATGTTTATGAAATATGTATACAAATTATTTATATTTTTTTTAAATTTTATTGATATAGGAATAATTTTTTTGAATTTCTAAGTTAATCTTTTAACATATTTGTTATTGTATTTTGTATTTTTACTAAAATTTATATTTTACAATTTTAATTTTTATCACAATATTATTTGATGTACAAATCATGACAATATCTGCTTATTCAATATCTATTCCCACTTTAGCGCAAATCTCTGACTCTGGCAAGTATATGGTGAAGGCAACAAATGCCGGAGGCGAGGCCAAGAGCATTGCGGACTGTGCGATACTGGAACCGTCGCCGGAACGGATGCAGGAGGTGGTCAGGACAATCGTCTTCGAGTCACCAGCGTCCAGTGAATTCAAAACTGAAGTAAGTGTGCATGTGCTCAATATCTAAACAATCCACATGACTGAAAACTGAAAACTCACGAAATCTTACTTTCTATAAACTTTCAACCCACCTACATATGCTAAAACTACTCTCAAACTATCTATACTATAAATATCTATCTATTTATTTTCTTTTTAAATTTGTTAACGTTGATTTGATTTGATTTATACACATATATATATTTTATATTTATATTTATAATAAACAAATATTGTGAATTCTCTTCTCTCATGATTTCGACGTTGTTCGTTTCGCTTTGCTCATTCAATCATTTTGGGTTGTTATACACCATATGTACACACAAATAGAACCACTTCAACAAAGAGCCACAGTCGTATCAGATCAATCAGAGCGATGCAACCACTGAGAATGATATGCATGGTCTATCCGAGTCGAAAGTCATTACTGAGCATCGTTGCACCACCGAGGCAACAATGCGTCTAGAGCACAAATCGACTTATCTCGATCTGCCCGATGAGCTAACAACAACAACAACAACAACAACACCAAAGACAACCACAACAACCACCACAACAAATACCAATAACAATAACACTGCCAGCATGGATCAAATCGATACAACTTCCACTTTCAAGTCAACCACACAAATCCAACCACCACCACCAGTGCCGCCCAAGCCCTGTACGCCCCTTGTGGCCACGCCCTTTGGCCAAGAGCAACCACAAATGGAAACGCGCTACGAGATCAGCGAACGCAAAAACGAACACAAATCGAGCTCATCCTTTGAGTATTTCAAGAAAATGGACGAGAATACGGTCACCCAGCGACCCAAACCACTTGCCCAGCGACCCCTGGAGACGGTGGTGCGTCAGCCACACGCTCAAACACTCGCTGAGGAGCTGCGAAGTTTGAATCTAATACCTGGAGCACCGCCAGAATTTTGCTATACACCCAAATCGGAGATTCAGATGCCCAGACAAGCGTTGATTCAGGATAAAATCAAAATACTGGCGGAAGTGCAGCCCAAGGAGACTCCACCACAGGGTGGTGTACCCGTATTTCCACCACCTTTACAGCTGCAAAGTGTACAGCATGAAACCACAATGACCAAGGAGGTTAAGGTCGAATATGGTCACCCTATTTTGAGACCTGCTGCGATTTTGGCAACGCCCGCACAACAAAATACGCGCTCGCCGTCGCCCAAGCCCTCGGCGGAGGGCGTGGCCATGTCCAGGCTGTGGACACCGAGTGGTGTCGCTGTTTCGAGTGGTGCAAGCGAACCACAAATTGACCAAGTGACCAAATTGGCAACGCCAACGCCAACGAAGGAATTGAATGCACCATTTTTGGTACAGCAGGTGGCTAAGAATATTGCACCACCAGCTGCACCACCAACTGCACCACCAAATGTACCACCAACTGCACCTTCCGTCACTCGCGTGGTCAACATTGAACTGGAGCCGGGGGAACCACCCGAAATTTGCTTTGCACCAAAAGTGAATTCGGAAGTGCGACGTCATTCGTTGGTTGAGAGCATGGAACAGAAATTGGAGCAGAATCTGATGCAGGGACCCAGCAAAGTGTTGCCCCACTCGGTGCCCACTTTGACACCAGCACCACCGACGAATGGCGCCATCTATCGGCCACCGCCGCCAGTGCTGCCCACGCGAAATCTGCTGGGCATTAACTATGAAAGTGACTATGAAAGTGATCGTTACAAGTACAGTGGCAGCGAATCCGATGAGCCAGGACAACGAGTGCGTCAACAGCAACAGCAGCAACAACAACATCAGCCACAACAACAACAACAACCACCCGTGTCCTTGCAAACGTCCTTCAAGTCGAGTGGTTATGCTGCCGACACCGAGGAACATTCGAGTTATCGCAAATCCGAGTCGAGCTTCTATGAGACAAAGTCGTCGTCGTCGACAACCACCGCCACCGCACCACCGAAACTAATGCCAGAGCCACCAGCTCAGCTTTACTTTACACCACAGCCAACGCCACAGCAATCACAGCAATCTCAGCAATCGCAGACGAGTTACAGTCAGGACGGGAAGGTTCGCATAGATCAACGATCAAAGATTAGAGCTGAAGAAACATCGATAAATCTTTTTATAAATGTCGATATTTTTAGAAAAAATAAATAATCGATCTTGATATTAAATTAATTTCTCTTCGGCTCTATGTTAGATCGATACCAGATCTCAATCTAATCTATCTAAAAACTAGAGCTGGAGAAACATCGATACATTTCTTTCTTAGATTGTTTATGAATATCTATATTATTTGAAAAACACTCAACTTCTCTTTAGCTCTATATTAGGTCGAAAACAGATCTAAATTTTATCTGGAGAAATAAATAAATTTTTTTCCGATTATTTTTTTATCAACATCGAAATTTTTAATCATTGACTTTTTTATTAAATTAAAGTTCTATATTTAATTTTGTAATTTCTTTGATTAATTGAAGATAATATTCAACAAAAGTAACTAAATAATTAGTTTCATAAATAGTATATGTAAATTTTCAAAGCATAAATTTTTAAATTTCGATAACATACACTTGAAAAATCAAAAAATATCGATATCGAGAACACAATTTCTCTTCAGCTCTATACACGATCGATTATAGATCTCAATTTAATCTATCTGTTGTTGCCGTTGTTTATGTGTTGCACTTGGAAATTTGGCAATTGGCCATTTTCCCTTTCTCTGCATAATTGTATCCGTGTTGCTGTCTCTCTCTCTCTCTCTGTTGCTGTCCTTCTCTAACCAGCTTCATAAGCTCGCTTGCCCCTAACCCTGTCTATTTTTCTCATTCAGTCCAAGTTCTACAATTCATATCACTAAGCTCATCGTATGCCATTTTAACCAAGCGATTGCTCGAGTTTAAGTTTGTTAAACTAATCTTACAAGCAAGTTTTGTATTTATAATATATAAAAGATACAGACTGACTAACTGCTAGATAAAAACCTTAAAACAGGATTAAGAACTATTTTATTTATTTTATTTTATTTATTTTTTTATTCTCAATTTCTATGATTATTTATAAAATTATGAAATTATGAATTAATTTAACGTAAAATAAATAGGACGTCCGTTACTTGTTTAAGCATGTATACAAATTGCATACTTTTAGGCACGTACATTGAATAAGAACTTAAATCTGCCATTACCAACTTTCAATATGTCCAATATTACTGCGATTTAGTATGATGAATATTATTTTCTTATTTTCAATTTCTATGATTATTTAAAAAATTATGACAAAAGGAGTTGATTTAACTTGAGATTTAACCCATTAATGGCTGCCCATAGATCGGCTGGTACGATTTTGACGAAATTTGGAAATGTGTGCCTAGAAGACCATAGAAGTTGAAAGAAAAAAAAAAAAATGTTATCTTCAAATTTAATTTTTTCGATTTCCATACATTTTTCAGCTATTTTCGATAACATTTTGTATGCAGAAAAATAGCTAGATATTCACCTGTAAAAAACTACAAGTATAACAAGAATAACTAAACTGTTCACATTCGATATCTCGAACATTCCCCGAGCTAGAATTTTTAAAGTGTCAATACTTTTTTGGGTATTTAAATACACATTAGCCGTTAATGGGTTAATAATTCGAGTTTTGAAAAAAGCTAATTTATTGTAAAAAATTGGGCAAAAAATGATTTACTCAAAATTACTTAAATTCGAATGCAGAATGAATCCATGATATTAAAACCATTGCTTTGTTATTGGATCAGTTTTTTTTTAAGCTATGAGTAATTTTTCTAACTAATTTTATGTTATTTATGGTATTTAATATTTTACATGCATTTATTTCAGTTTTTCTCTGTGTTTCGCATTGTTGTACATTGTTTCTTACTTCAATTTAATGATTTGAACCAGCGGTGGGCACGCAGTGGCTCCGGGAGTAGCAACTGCTCCCAACTATTTTTCTGCCTACTGTTGCATTAGTTATTGTTGTGCTCTCGAATTCAGATTTCGTGTCCACCGCTGATTTTAACTGTTTTATGCATCTGCCTGTTTTCTAATCTTATTTTTGTTGTATATATGAATAATTTGCAAGTGATCTGCCACTAATTTAGTTATTAAATGCATTTTCTTTCGCAGAACTACAAGTACAGCTCGTCGAGCATGCAGCAGAGCAGCAGCAGCTCGACCCACCACGAGACCAAGCAGTACTCCTCCAATGCCACGCCCCTAATCACGCCCAGTCCAGTGCCGGCACAGCGCAGGACACCAGCTGCCGAATTCAGTGATTACAGCAGCGAGATCGATGAACGTTTCCGTTCCGTATCCCGTGCCAACGAATCCGATGCGGAGATCAAGGGATATCGCGTCGTCTTTCCGCCAACTCCAACGCCCAGAACGAACATTGCGAATGGCCACAAGTCGCCGGTGGTTGTGGTTACCCCGTCGCCCATGGAATTTGAGCCAACACCACAAGAAATGGGCAGCAGCTATGCGAGGCCCAAGTTTGAGCCAATTGGCAAGGAGATTCGCCATGAGATTCGAACGGAAAGCAGCTTCAAGAAAAGTCAGCAACAACAACAACAGCAACAACAACAGCAACAGCAACATGTCTTCAAGCCAAAACCTGTGGCCGCCAAGTTTATAGCTGCCACACAGCAGCAGCAACAACAGCAACAACAGCAACAACAACCACAGCAACCACTGCCCAGTTTCCGACCCACCACCATGTACTACAATGCGGTGGCAGGTGCACCAATGCACACGGCCAAGGTGGCACACGAGACCAAGAACGTGATGCAGATGCACGAGTCCACGGAGAGTTCGCAGCGCGTGGTCAACATGCAACAGACGAAGCGCGTGATTCACTTCGATAACGCCAGGTAGGATTTTAACTAAGGTTAAACATTATAACATTATGTATAAAACATAATTTTTCTGATCACAAAGTTGAGAAAAAAAAGTATAAAAAAATGTATCTATTTAAAAACATTTTTTTCACCTTTTAAAATTTTGAAATCTGGTGTTTTTTGAAAGGTTTTATTTTTTCATTTATCAGGCATGCCACATAAATCTCTTTCACTTGAGTTTCACGTCAATTTCATTTCTCCGTGCCACAGTCTCAATCACCTGCACAATTTTTGGTGAAACGAAATCATCGCTCAATTCACTGGCATCCGATGCCATGAGAATAATGTCACATTTTTTGTCCGAATTTTTGAATTTAGAGTTGTCGAGTAACTTTTTTTGTTTGCCGCGCCAATAACTTTTAAATTTTTTTAAGCTATGCAAAATCAATTATTATATAAATAAATTGAATAATGTAAATTAAATAAGAAATAAAATAAAAATTGTATATTCTGCAATGGTAAACTTAAAACAGTTGCTAAACAAACCCTTGGGAAATTAAATCTGAGAAGGGGCCAACCCTAGCAGCCTAGTACGAAAAGGTTGATGAACATGCTAAAAACCTAAATCACACGAATTTCTGTGGCACGGAGAAATTTTCGAAGTGGAATTGCTTTTTTCTGAAATCACTTTCACTAGTGTTTTTTGTGGCATGCCTGTATATATCATATGATCCATATATCATAAATATTAAAAATATGTTTCTTGAGTAATCTCAATCATGGCTAAAAATTTGGCTGAATATATCACTTTCGAAAAGATTTATCGAAATTGAATTTCTTTAAACAGCTTTAATACCATTTCAGCGATATTCAGCGGATTGATATCGCTTTGAGTTGATGGTTTTTAGTCCGATAAGCGAAAAACGATCCTATTCAAACACTTAGTCTAAATTCAAAGTGAATAAATGCCTATCACTAAATGTTGAAAAGTAAAAGCCGGAACAGGCCTGATTATTATGTTTTAAAGAGAATCAAGCCGAAACATATATTGGTTCTGGTAATTCGGTAAAACGCTCAATTTTCTTCCTTCTTCCTTAAGGTTTCCGTATTTGTACCGATGTGTACCAATACAAAGATACAATCGAAAATTGTTTTTAAATTTAAAATAAAACAAATAGATCTCAACAGAAATGTGCACGGAAATTATGTATTTTTTATCAAGATCAGCCCGACTTGAATTTTAAATTAATAATAAAATTATATAAATTCATATATTACGGAAAACAACATTTAATTCCAAGAAATTTGTTACCTACCGAAGCACTTTCTATTGAGTATCGTAACTGTAACCGTACCGATTTCGGTTATGGTTTCGATGTCCAATAGAAATGTAGGGGTTTTAAAATTAGTTGTGCCAAGTTCAATAAAATATCCTAAAATGCGAGCTTTTAATTTAGAACTAAAAAGACTTATACTTGAAAAAAGTTTATTCGTTGCTAGCTTAAATATGTATAAAAATGGTCATTGCATACTTTTAGGCACTTATATTGAATAAGAACTTAAATCTGCCATTACCACCTTTCTATATGTAAAATATTGTTGCGATTTAGTAGGATGATAGCTAAAAGCTAATATATATTTAAAGAGAAAATGTAAACAAGAATCCTTTTTCTCCCTTTCCCTATATAGTCCATCGGGCAGACGCACGCCCTCGCAGCTGCCGCCGCCGGCGACGCCCACCAAGTTCATACCGGGCGAGTATCGGGAGAGCGACTACGAGAGCGAGGTGGAAGGGGCGCGCATTCAGCCGCTATGGTCACCCCACGGCGATGGTTTGACCAAAGGCTATCGCCGTGTGGCGCCTCCCCAAACCGGAGGACGCTCTTGCAGTTTGCCACGCACCTACGAGCGCGTGCTGTCCCCCATGGAATTCGATCGTGGCCCGGAAATGCCCAGCAAAATTCACGTGGACATCAATACGCTGCGGAAGGAGCAGCGCGGAGGCAGCACGGTGACCATACAGAATCGCACACAGTCCTTGAATCGCAACAGCAGCATGAGGCAGCAACAACAACAACAACATCAACAACAACAGCCACATTATGGTCAGGATCAGCTCGACAATCAACTGCGAGGCGGAACTTTGCCACGTTATGGCTACAACTCGCTGCAGCAGCAGGCGGAGGGGCAGGGCAAGCGCATGAACTCGACCTTCCTGCAAAAGTCGCATCAATTCATCGACGAAGTCACCAGGGATGTGCAGAGCTCGTCAGGATTACGTCCGGGCTTCAAGCGCGCGCCCAGCGAGGGCAGCAATCAGCCGCAGGCTTACAGGGACGAATCTCGGGTCTCTCAATATGGTAAGTTTTTAAAATTATTATTTGTAGAATCATTAAAAATAATCACATTCCCCTTTGAATTGGTTTTGAAAGTTCAGATTGATATTGAAAGTATTGAGGTTGAAAATTTGTTAAGTGCATTGAACTAACCACAAACCCGCTTTGAAAGCGTATCTTAGAATAAAAATATAAACCAAAATTGGAAAAAATAATGAGGTACACAAAACTAGGATCTCTATTCCCATTCTATTTAAAAAAAAAAAAATGGAAACTAGCACAAGAAAATTATGATCAAGAAATAATTATTTCGAAGTGTGAAAAAATTAAAAACTATGCCAAATTAAATAGCGAAATTAAAATCAATGCTTTCTTTAAAAAAAATTCAGGGGTGCCACAGAAATTTGTATGCAATTTTTGTCAAATTCATGCGAATGCGACTCCTGTGGCACCCCTGATAAATAAGTTAGGAATTTTCCATTTTTTTGTTTTTTTTTTTATTTTTATTTTTCCAATTTTGGTTTCATTAATTCAACCTTCCTAGTTTGATTTCTTCAAAATTTGTTCTTCTTAGTTTCTTCTCTATATTTTTGCAATTTTTACAAAAATATTCAAATTTTTTTTGTTCGGAATTCGCATGAGGTACCCCTACTAAAACCAACACTCATTTATTTTTGTACATGTTATTGATAAGTTTTTGTAAACAAAAAACAAAAAAAAAAAAAACTCCCCAAACGTAATTCAGGCACCAAATGCGTCGATCCCAATACCGGTTTAATCTATTTCAAATACGACTTTGGCTATGAGTTTGGCATACTGTTTCCGGGCGAGGGTCACAGGTTTGTGAGCAGCCAATGGAACAGCAACAACAACTTGATCAATAAACAGAATGGACGACACTCGCCATATCCATTGAAACTTGCCGCTGGCAATGATTCCCTGGCGATTCCCGTGCAACATGAACGCAGCACAACCGGCTACAGTTCCGACAATGAGGCACAGCGTCGCAGCTTTGTGAACTCGAGGTCGAGATCAGGGGCTGCTCAGGGTCCCGGACCCCTTCGTTACGCCCACAAGCGCTATAGTCTGCCCAGCAGCTACGGTCACAGCCTCGACATTCATCTCGATCGTCTGCACGCTCAGGCGCCGCGTTTGCCACCTGAGCAATTGGTGCGCACAGGTATTGATCATACTCTACACTCTGGCAGGATACGCTGGCTACTCGATGTTGTCACTTAGTCTAGTTGTTGTTGTCATTGATCATTCTCACCTGCTCGAGCAGCATTCGTTTACACTGTACAACACTGCGTACACTTCATGTGCGCTACACGCGGCGCATACTTGATATGAAATGCCTTATAAGCTAATTACACATCAAATAAGTGCATGTCTATCATCAATTAACCGAAAGTTTGCATTTTTTAACTTTTAAAAGCATGCATAACAAATAAAGAATGTTATGTTCGGCATGCCGGACTTTTGATACCCTTGCAGACTATAGAAATTTAGAAAAATAAATAAAAAAAAAATATATTTTATTAAAATTAATGAAGGAAAAAAAGTTAGAACTATTAGTATTATAAATTTTGTATTTATTATATTTATTTAAATGCCTATTTACAAATTAATTTTAATTTCACTAATTAGCTAGAAATTTCGAAAAGTAAAAAGAAAAATATTTTATTAAAATAAATGAAAGAAAAAGAATTAGAACTATTTTTTTAATTCGATTTTGTATTTACTACACTTATTTAAGTGCCTTAAGTGCTTTTAAAAATTAAATTTAAGTTCACTAACTAACTAGAAATTTAAAAAAGTTAAAAAAAAATATTTTATTTAAATTAATGAAAGAAAAAAAAAATAGAACTATTATTACTATAATTTTTTAATTTATTATATTTATTTAAGTGCCTAAATTGCATTTAAAAATTAATTTTCAATTCACTAACTTAATTTGATATCAAATTAATGTGAAGTATACACAATTTAAAATTGAAGCTGAAAGGATAAAAATAAATTAAATATTATTGCTATGCAATATTTAGTATGAAATTTTTTTAGTTATTTAAATTCTTTTTATTATACCTTTGTAATAACGTAGCTAAATTTTTTTAATAGAATAGTTTAAAATTAACTCACATATTTTTTAAGTTTGACATTCTTTAGTTGATAGAAAAACCTTTTTCAAAAGTTCTGCAGAGGTATTTAAAAATGTATAAAACTCAAAAAAAAAAAAAAATTTAAATTTATAAATTTGTTCTAGTTGTTTTTGCATGCATTCAATTTTTTCTTAACACATTTTGTGTCTTGTGCTTTAAAGTTGAAAGTGAAAATATTTGCGAATGAAATTAAAGCTTGTGTTGTGTTATTGCCTTGCTCTTTTTTTTGTTTGTTTCGTATCTGTGTTCGTTTTAATCTGTTGTGTTTTGTGTGTGTGTTAATCCCACTAATGGACGCTGTCTGAGCTGAGCTGCAGTTTTCTAATGATTCTCGACCATCATTAGTGCCGGAATTGCCCAATACGGAGCCCGTCAATGCCCATTTGAGCCGCGATGAACAGGCACAAAGGCCGCCATTATTCATAACGGTAAGCGGAGTCATTAACCTGACCCGAATCCCCATTTAAGTCTCCCTCTCTCTCTGCGCCAATTGTAATGTGTGTTTTCCTCTGCCTCCAACAGCCTCTGAAGGATATTGCGGTGGGCGTGGGCGGCACTGCGAGATTCGAGTGCATTGTGCAGGCGCATCCGCAGCCGCAGGTCAACTGGACCCACAATGGCAACCATTTGGCACCGGGCAGTCCGGCGGGTCATCTCATTGAATACCGGAATGGCGTGTGCCGTCTCACATTGCCGCAGGCATATCCGGGTAAGTTTGAGCCGTAACACACAGTGGTACTTTTATGCGAGTTTTTGATCGAATTAATCGAAATAAATATCAAACATTTTTCAATAAGTTTATATATTAAAAACGTTAAAGATATGTAAGCTTGAAAACAAATATTCCAAAATATAATTCTTATTTTTACTTCTGCCCCAATTTAATTTATTTATTCATCTCAATAAAAGTATCTTAATTTTGAAAAATTTTGTTTTCAAGTTTACATATCTTTAGAATTTTTAATATATTAATTTATTGAAAAAGGTTTGATATTTATTTTCATAAGTAGTTTGTGCAGGAAAAATTACAATCATTATTATATGTAACGGAATAGTTTGCTCGAGTTTCATTTAATTTTAAAAAATTCTTTAAAAGACAATTTTTAAAATTTAATAAAAATTTTAATTTACTTTCCTTTTAAAAAAAACAAATTCCAAATTTAAATTCTGAAAATGTTCCGAAATCTCTAAAAAAAATGAATTAATTTATTAAATATGGAATTAAAATTGATTTAAATCAGTCATATTATAAAAATTTCATAGTTATGATTATTTAAAGTTTTTTTTAGATTTTCTTCAATGATAATGATTAATCTTAATCTACAAAAAAATAATGATAATGGTTAAATTTGATCAAAATAATAAAACTCACAAGTAATCATTATTTTTGATTTAAATTTGTTCGCTTAAAATAAAACTCACTTTAAAAAAAAACGTAATCGTTTTAAAGATTTGTTTCTACGTTTTATGGATCCCCTCGGTTTCTTCTAACGGGAAATGCAAAAATACTGGGTGAAAATTCTTCACAAAACCAGAAATTTAAAAAATTAATTTATTTTGAGCGAAAAAAATAATAATCATAAATAATGATTATTTGTGAGTTTTATTTTTTCGCTCAATTTTAATCATTGAATATTTATTTTTGTATATGTATTCTAGTCATTGATTTTTCGACGTAAAAAATTTTCAATAATAATTATTTGCGGTGCCTGATTTAATTCCTTGCTGAATTACAAAAAACGAACCACTGTGCGACAATTTAACTATTTATGGAGCTCATTAATTTCATCTTTGATTCATCTTTTTCGCAGACGACAATGGCAGCTACGTTTGCACCGCCATGAATCCACTCGGTGCGGCCAGCACCACCGGAAATTTGAACGTTTCGAGCACAAATCGTGGATTTAGATATTAAGCATACATATTTACAAAACATATTATTACAATATTTAATTTATTTTTATTATGATTTGTTCATGCCAAAGTTTCGAAATCTTTAATCTCTCTATGTGTGTGTGCGTGTCTCTAATTCAGTTTTATAAAAAGTTTCGTTTTAATTTCTCTCAACGTGTTGCACATCCTCTGATCCTCCGATCGCAAGGATCATTAACTAGCCGCAACAGCCGACTACGTTCAGAATGAGGGACTATAGTATTACTTGTGTTTTATTGTCGAAAAAGCTAAATAAATCAATTTGAAAACGATATCAAATTTGTGTCAATTTATTTTTTAAAGGAATTAAAATAAAATAAATAAATCAAAAAAGATGACTTATATCTTTATGGAATCGTTACTATATTAGCTAAAAAATCCCATAGAACAATTTTGTTTTATTTGTTTTTCTACTAGAACTGATAATTTTTAAGATTTCTCAAGATCATTGTGAATTTTCACTTTCTAAAAGCTCTTTTTATCGCTTTTCTGGCGCTCTCTAACGTGAATTTAATGCAACGACTTCGAAAAAGCTTTTTTCGATTGGATTCGAAAGTTTTCGAACTCGATTTTGACGTTAGATGGCGCCAGCTGATCGTTTGCCGTTTTGCAGAATTTGTTGTTTTGCAATTATAAAAAGTATTTTATGAAAAATTGTTCGTATAAAGTATTTGATAACACAAACAAACTTATTTTGAATTGTATATATGTTTTTGACCAACATTTTTTTCGACAGATGGCGCTAACTGAGCGTTGAATATTATTTGATGTTCATTTTGAGCTAAACAAATTATATATAATAGGAATCTGGTGAAAACTACTTGACTAGATTAATGGCATTCATACGTTTGTTATAAATGGGAAATAATTTATAAATGTTTTGTTTATGAATTGCAAAAATTCGAAAAACAAAGTGCTTTGTGTACTTATGAATCATTAAAGGCAATTGATAGATGTTCTGTATATCTAAGATATCGCAAATAAGAGTTAGGAAGTCAAAAAAAATCAAATCTATAAATATATATATGAACAAATGCAAAAATTTATAGTTTTAAATGAGAAATCCTGGAAAAAAATTAAATTATGTTTTTACTATCAATTTTAATTTTACCTGTTGTTTTTTGGGTCTTGATAAAAAATTATTGAATTTAATTTTTTAAAATGAAATTCCAAAAATTATAATCTCATGATCTCTGCTACATTCTGTTTTTTGAGGTCAACTTCTTAACTAGCTAAGAGTAAAATTAATTATATTTTTATTATCAAATTTAATTATAGCTGTTGTTTTTGGTCTTGATACAAAATTATAGAATTCAATTTTATAAAATAAAATTCCAAAAATTAGAATTGTCATTTAAATTCTGCTTTATTCTGTTTTTTGAGGTCATCTTGTTAACTAGCTAAGAGTAAACCTTCAAATTGGGTCGGCCAATTAGCAGATACCATATGGTTTCATGAGAACATCCAAGTGTTTTTTAAAACAACATCTTGTCGTGAATAATATTTAGAATAATATTTCACGAAAAGGAAAGAAAAGCTAAAACAAATGTTTGTTTGAGTGCGAGATTGAGAATATGGGGCCATGTGTGGGCGTCTCACTGACCGAACCGAACCGAACCGACGTGGACATGGCTATAAGCAAAGGTACATACGAGTCTTGTTTCGCTGTGCTACTCATAGATGATTTATTTCAATTTTCGCAATGTTTATTTATCTATTTTTCTTAAAATTTTCAAAGTTTTTCGCCTTGCGGTCGCTTGCCAAGAAAACAAGAAGAAAGATAGATGAATAGAAAAGAATCGCGCAATATGCAAACAATTCGAATACAATAAAGACAGGCCAGACATAAACAGACTTTTCGGACACGTTACGACTCGTCTTGACTCGATTCGTTGCTCAGGCCTGTCAAAGCGAAACTAGTCCAAAAACTGTTGGCCCAAAGTCCTTGACACTGACCAAAAAACCTCTTACCTGAGAACTATTTATAGTCTGCTGATTCAAATAAAACATTATTGAGGGTGACACATTTTTAGCTGTTTTTTGTTTTTTTTTGGCCAAGGCGTGGGCCGAAAGTGGCTGCCAATCTGCACTCACTGTTGGCCAAATTGTCCGAGTCATTAGGCCACCTGAGTAGCAACTAAAAACAATTTGGATGTGAGTCAAAAAACAATTCTACACTGAATCATTTGCACTATAATTGTCTATTACTTATTCAAACACATTTATAATTGCTCGATAAATTTGTTAAAAATACACGAAAAATTGCATTTCAATTTGTTTTGGCCTGCTGCAAACATATGGCAAGATTTTCTTGTTGAAATGATTCATTAAAATATATATACAAGATACATAAAATCGCAGCATAAATTTTCAACTTTATAAAAGAAAGAATTTCATAACTTTTTCTTAACTTTTTCTCTACTTTCTGGTTGACCTTGTGCAACATTTTTTGGCACATTGGCCAAAATTTAGAATAAACATCACAAATTATTTGAAATGTTTTTCTTCTCCCAACTTTTTCTAAGCCCAAACATTTAGCAATTTTTCCAACATACGAATTCAAAATGATTTACGCTCTGCAGAAATGAGAATTTTCGCAACATTTTTATTGCCACGCGTTTAAAAAAAATAATAAAATTTGAAAATATATATTGTCCACTAAAAGTTCGACAAGTCGAACAATTTGACAATTTTTAAAGCTCTCAGTGAGAATAGAATTTTTGTGTGATGAATATGCCGCATCTATACAAACATTCATTTTGATGCTCTTTTCTCTTTTTCTCTGTGTGTTTTTCCCAATTAATTAGGCAATTTCTAAATATACACAAATGAACTCAACGCGAGTCACACACAAATGTTCTTTATTTGCTACTTAAAATATTTCAACATTTTGACCTCTTTCTACTTTTTCAATACTCCTAACTTGCCAGCTAAAATGATGTTGGGAAAATAACATAAAAATCAATATATTAAGAACAAAGATTATTTAAACAATGAAGAATAAATTAAAGTAAATTGAATCAGTCTTGGCATACCCCAGGGAAATAAGTATATGTGTATGATATTATTTAAAATAAAATATTCTTTTAATACAAACAAAAAATTTCAAAAATATATTTGTTAGTATTTTTTTTTACGATTTTTTGAAAACTGCTAAAATTCACTTTTTGTATGAAAAGGAGGAAAAAGGGGTTGAAATAGTCATTTTAAGGATTTTAAAAAAATTATAAAATATACTAGATTAAATATAAATATTAAATATTTTTGAAAATTTTTTTGTGTAAAAATTTTTTTTCTAAAAAATCGAGGACAAAAAT
Organism: Drosophila recens; assembly: GCA_037043495.1. Taxonomy (NCBI): domain Eukaryota; kingdom Metazoa; phylum Arthropoda; class Insecta; order Diptera; family Drosophilidae; genus Drosophila; species Drosophila recens. The sequence continues at coordinate 49,838 of JBAMBJ010001568.1, forward strand.
TTTAAATTTTCCATGGGTTCTTAATGGGTTAAAGAAATTTTTCAGTCATTCAAACGGAAATTATATGATAAGATTATTATAAAAAATCTGCATCAAATCTTTTGTGTTAAAAGTACATTTTTTTTTTTGAATAACATCATCCACATATACTTATTTCACTGGGTGTAGTTATAAAAGCTTAAATTTGGTTTGATTTGTGACATGACAGCTTCACAAGTCAAATATATTTTTAGAGAGGTAAAAAAGTTTACTTACTTAAACAGGAATACAAACTTCTTATAACACTTAAATTTTTCTTCATGGTACGTTTTCGAAATATTAGTTTTTAAATTTTATTCTTTCCATGTTCAAAGTTGTTATGACTTTTTAAAGTATATTTTGAGTTTAGGGAAAGACCAGAAAATTTTTTTGGTTTTGTAAAGCAGCGGTGGGCACGCCTAGGCTCTGGGAGCTAGCGGCTGCTCCCAACTTAGGTAGACTCTATTAGGGTTGTTTTTGTTGCAGTGCTCCCCAATTCAGATTTTGTGTCCACCGCTGTTGTAAAGTGTTGTTTTGTGATATTCAAATGAATTTTATGAATAAGAAGATACTTATTAAAAGGGTTTCCTTTTTCTTCTCTTCATTCTTTTCTGTCTAATTCTTAATATAAAATGCAGTCTCTGCTCGTG
>JBAMBJ010001569.1:0-59954 GCA_037043495.1 Drosophila recens
CTTAATGCAAAATTAATATGAATATAATAAAAAAAAAGTGCAAATGATTAAGAAATATTTTGAATATTCGTCAAATCAATTTTTAAATTTTATTTAAACCAAAACTTTGTAAATAAAAATGTTTAATATTTAATTAGTAATGAATTTAGCTAGAATTTGTTTTTAATATGAAGTCTATTTAAATGAATACATTTATAATAAGTTTATAATCAAAGTGCGCACAATTTGTGGACTATTTAACCATATAACTAATTCAGTTTCTATTTTAATTAATTAAATCAAGTTAGTTAAAAAGTTCCTGTCATAATATGTAGTAAAACCAAAGTGAAAGTATTTAAATTTCATTTAAAAAAATACATTATATTAATTTTAAACTTTACTTAAATATATTTTAAACAAAAATTTTAAATTGGAATTTTCTTTTAGATATATTCTCTTTTAAAGGACGTATTTTAATATCTATAATATCAATTCTCAATATCGAAGCCTAAATCTCTGCACAAATTAGTCAAGTCAAAGTGCACATATTTTTTCATATTTAAGAATTTTTCTCCGAGTGTATTTTAGCATTAGTTATGTGCCGTCGCTTTGGGGCTGGCGTGGGTGAATGCAACGACTGCAGCTGCGCAAAAAGCCCAAAGACATGGCCACAAATGACGCCAGGTCTAAGCCAATGTTAAGGCCAACTTGAAGTTGGTACCACGAGCCAGGGACCAGGCCTGGTCAAAAGAAAGCCGTGTGCCAAGTTCGAGTTGGAGAGAAATGTTTACGACGCTTGGCAGGCACATAAATTTACGCATGAAAAGCTGCGCATTCCTCTTCTAACACTCGGACGAGGGCTGGACGACAACTAAAGTCACAGCATGCCTCGTTGTCACTGTGATTTATTGCACAGTGATTCCACAATGTGATTTGCGGCTCAATTATCCAACTGGAAATGCAAGAGCGCAAAACCCCTTTTCACATTTCTAATGCTCGTTTAAATTGAAGATAAATGTCTTTAAGTCGAATTGAGACAACGATAAGTATGTCTTAATGTTGGCAAGAAATTTCTGTAGATATTTTTATTTGAAAAACATTGTAGATATAATCAAAGAAAAAAAAAGATAAACTACACTTAAAGTTAAGAGAAATGGAAATATTTTTACTTTGAAAAGTATATTGTATTTATATATTTAAAATATTCACAACGTTTTGAAAAAACTATAAAGCAGTAATTTGACATTAACATATACAGGGAAGGCATAAAAAATTATAAGATATATTGTTAATTATGAAAAAGATATTTAATGTATAAAATAAAATTTTATAAAAATTAAAAATGTTTAAATAATTATTTGCTATATTTTATATGACATATTTTTATGAATAAATTCAATTTTAGCCACATAAAATTAGATCTTATCAAAGAAAAATAATTATTTAAAAATATTAAGTGTTTAAATAAATATTCATTATACATTAAAGACGAATTGACTTAAAATAAATATTGTTCTCGCAAAACTAAGAAATTTATCTTATTGTTGTTATTATTGATTACACTAGTTTACAAAATAAAATTTTTTTTTTGCAAAGTGAATGAAAGTATTTTTTCTTATGGACTTTGGCCCGCTAAACACGAAAATGGCATTTAAAATTTTTTTATGGAAGCGTTTTCGAAATATTCGAATTTTTCGAATTTTTGAGGTTACTCCAACACTTTTGAGTATACTTCCAAATCTACTTGTCTAAATTTGCCAACCAAGCACTTAAATTAAAGGTAAGTTAATTCTCTTCAACTTTCTTCCATAGAGTATTGAGATCGGTTTAGCAGTTCAGGTGCTAGCGATTTTATAAAGTTCGAAAATGGGCGTTTTTTGTGATTTTTTGAGCTTGAAAGCTAACATATCGTCCTGGAAAAAATAGAAATCAATGAGATAAAATTTTTTTTACTCGTTTATCGTAAAGCCGATACTATTTAAAAGAAAATAAGGTATAGTTTATGCAAATCCATCGACAGATGGCGAAGTAAGGCATATTTACGTGAAACACCTAGCACCAGTAAAACACCGATTGTAGCGGTACTCACATGCAGCGACCAAACGCACTTGTATTTGTGCAAGGGCAAAGACGAGCATTTTCCACAACTTTTGGCCGAGTTAAAGCTGCATTTGTTCGCCATCTGTCGATGGATTTGCATAAACTATACCTTATTTTCTTTTAAATAGTATCGGCTTTACGATAAACGAGTAAAAAAAATTTTATCTCATTGATTTCTATTTTTTCCAGGGCGATATGTTAGCTTTCAAGCTCAAAAAATCACAAAAAACGCCCATTTTCGAACTTTATAAAATCGCTAGCACCTGAACTGCTGAACCGATCTTAATACTCTATGGAAGAAAGTTGAAGAGAATTAACTTACCTTTAATTTAAGTGCTTGGTTGGCAAATTTAGACAAGTAGATTTGGAAGTATACTCAAAAGTGTTGGAGTAACCTCAAAAATTCGAAAAAATTCGAATATTTCGAAAACGCTTCCATAAAAAAAATTTTAAATGCCATTTTCGTGTTTAGCGGGCCAAAGTCCATAAGAAAAAATCACTTTCATTCACTTTGCATTTTGGCTGTAAACTAGTGTTATTAAAAAAGTAGTAAAAGTTTATGATAAAATTAAAAATATTTTAATAAATTATTGTTATATTTAATATCACAAAAAACAAACACTTAAACAAACATTTTAATATGACAAATTTTATGGTGAAAATTTGTAAAAATAAAATTAGATCTTAGACTAATTTATTAAATTTTTTAAGTTTTAAAATTAATATTCATCTTTTATAATTTAAGTAAATAATTATTTAGAATTTATGTTTTCAACGCATTTTTAGACGAATGTTCTTTAAATGATTATACTTCTCGCAAACTATGATTAACTTTTTATCTTATTTAATTTCTTTTCTCTTTTACGACTATCAATGAATTAATAATAAATTCTAATGGTAACTTCACTTCTGCTTAGCTTATCATAGAAACCACTTTAAAAGTTGTCATTTTGCATTAGCAAAAAAATGTCGTACTCAGTTTTTTGCAGCCCTAACACGTTGTATCCACACCAAAAGGTGGCGCTGCACGTTGTCAACATGTCTGGCATTATAAAAAATAATGTATTCAGTTTGGTTAAACGCAAAGCCGGTCTTTTTGGCCAGCAGGCAGGCAGTCGGTCTGTGTGTTGGCCAGGTTCCATCTATTGCTGGTCTTAATGCGGCTCCTACTTAGCGTTAACTGACAAAACAGTTTTGGCACGCACTGATTGATAATCGAAGTTAGCCAAGAGTCACAGTCAGAGTCAGAGTCTTGGCCAACAGACAGCGAGCTGCATTGCCAGCCCAGTTATCTCTGTGTTGGCCAAGAAGCAAGAAGCAGCAGCTGCTGTAATTACCAACGAATGCGATGCGGGCACGTTTCTGTTCAGGCTGCAGAATTGGGAGGCAACTGGGAGATTGGGAGATGCGAAATGTATTGCATGTTTACATGAAAACTGATATTTGCCAATAAACGCTCAATGAAAGTCGCCACGGCAACTGTGGAAATTGTGGCAACTGCGGCAACTGTGGAAACTGCGGCTTTTTTGGCTTCATGGCCATGGACTCTCTGAAGTCTCGTCTCTCTCTCTCTCTCTCTTTGCAGTTCGTGGTTAGCAATTTGTACAAACAATTATAGAAATTATCTTTCGCCTGGCTGCGAATTAAATTGAAATTTAAATTGCATTCGATTGCCGCGGCGGCAAACGCGATTTTTTCCGCTCTCTCATATGAAATTCATTTTAATCGGGAAAAAGAAAAACTTTGCAATGTGCAGGGAAAACAAACGGAGAAAGAAAAACTGATAAAGAGTGAAACAATTTATTATTTATTTATTTATAAGAAAAGAATTTATTTAGAATTTAAGATAAATTAAATTATAATACTAAAGTTTGCTAATTAATTTCAGAATTATTTAAAGAAATTATTTAGAATTCCAGATATGTAAATAAGATTGTAATACTAAAGTGTGCTTACTCGTATTAATTCCATTTTCGAATAATTACTTAAAAATCTTTCAGATAATAAAAATAAAATAAAACAAATTATATATATTTAGAATTTAAAATAATAAGATTGTAATACAGTCGAATTTCCCTAACTCGAATCACCATTATCCAAGAAAAAAGTTCGAGTTAGGGAGACTTCGAGGAAGGGAAGTCTTTTTGTTCGGTATAGTATACGCTATTGCCACTCAATTTAGTTCGACTTAGAGAAGTTCGAGTTAGGGAAGTTCGACTGTACTAACCAAGCCGAAAAAATGTTTATAAATTAATTTTATATCAAAACAATTTAAGGCCCTATTCTCCTTCAGCTTGCTGTTTTTGGACCTTTTTTGAAAAAATTCTGATTTGAAAACGCAAAAAGATATTTGAATTTTGTTTTTTTTATTGAATTAGTAATGAATAAAAAAAAATAAAAAAAAATTTTTCGCCGCGTTACGAGGGCTGTTCAAAAAGTAATGAGACTTCAAAGTTGGTGGTGCACAAAAAAGGTGTCGTCACGGCGGCCACGATTCCAAGTCTCCGGAGCGTCAAAAATGAAAAAAAAAAAAACGGGGTTATAATCAGTATAGATGTAATTCTGGCCCGTAGTAAAATAAAAATTTTGCGATCTTTTTTGACAAAATGGCGGCCATTCAAAAAAAAATTTCAATTTCGGTCTTTTTTTTTGTAGTTTACTGTAAAAAAAAAATAGTAAAAAAAATCGCAAAATTTTTATTTTACTACGAGCCAGAATGGTGACAATTCTGCGTCGATTCCATTTTGTTCCATGAAAATCGGTTCAGTTGAACTGGAGATATCATGGCCGCCAGTTCGAAAAACGTGGTTTCGAGATAAACGCGTTTAAAGTTTTGACTTCCCTTGCATTAACATTAACATTGCTGGATAAAAATGGCCATATCTCCTTAAGTATTTCGAATTTCTAAAAATCCTTTTAGGGGCATATTCACAACTACCCAAGCTATAAATAAATGCAAAAAAAAAAGTCGAAAAAAATTTTTTGCTGAAAGAGAATAGGGCCTTAATAAAGTAAAAAAAATATATGTATGTATATATTTAAATAATAATTTATTAAAAGTCCACCGTAAGAATTTCATTAGAATTTTAAATAAATAAGTGATCAATTCTAAAGTATCTAAATTAGTTTCATATCAAAACAATTGATATTCTGTCTATAGCACAAAAATGATAAAAGGATTTTAAAAAGTTAAATCAAATAAATTCTATACTGTTTGTATTTAACAATTTATTTGTGCACATACATTTATACCTGGTATTATTTATAGAACACAAAAGTCTGACATCACACGCGAACGAAGCGCGTTTAACCTTTGTTAGATCATTAAAGCTGGCGCAATGCAAATTAATGGAGCAGCAACAACAAAGACCAAACACAACAGCAACAACAAAAACCAAACACAACACAAACAAAAACAAAGTCAAGTTGAAACGAGCTGCCTGCTATGCGTAATGAATGCTCTACATCAGTGTGTACGTGAACTGCATGAATTGTAGCAGCCAGCTTGTGTCACTCAACCAATATGACCAATCAAAGCAGCGCAAAGCGCGGCAGAACATTAAAACAAAAACAAAAGCAAAAACAAAAGCAAAAGCAAACTAGTCGGCGGTGCTACAGTCGAGCGGTACTCGACTGTCGAAGACCCCGTACTTACTATGCAAAAGCAAACACTGCTTAAAGTCATGTAATATAAGTCGCTACAAACATTTAATGTATTTTAATATATCGAGCCCTATTTGCGACAATAACGTATGCGCCATTTTCCGAAATTTTTTTTCTTATGCCAATATGTTTATAAACACCACCCGCATCTGCACCTAAAATATTACATTTTTATTTTATATATTTACGGAGATATTGACCTGTGAATAATAACGTAAGCGACAAATAACACGAAGAAATCCACTTAACGAAACCTAAAAAACTCTCTCCTGTAAAATTGCGTTTTGGCGCATACGTTATTGTCGCAAATAGGGCTCGATATATATATTTTCGCCCAAATATATTGAGGATACGTATATCAATTTACATTAAAGATATAATAAATGATTTAGTAAAGCACATCATCAAATTTAACAGATGCACAAAATAAATTGATTTAAGCATTAGAGAAAGCAAGAAAGCGATAAGAGCATTTCCCACATCTCTTAATCATAAACCAAAAAAATCAAATATTAACATTGAATTGATGTAACTGCAACATATATAAAATGTCAGGAAAACATTAATAAATCTTAAAAATAAAAAGTCTGTTCAAGCCGGGATTCGAGCTCGGGACCTACATATGATCTAAAAAGTCTGCAAATATTAAAAAAAAAAATTAAAAAATTTGCTCTCGCTGGGAGTTGAACCCGCGACTAATTGCTAATTTACTGGGAACTTTGCCCCTTAGGCCACCGAAGCCAACTTTACAAATGCAAAATGCAGATATGTTAAGACTACAATGATTTATTCTTTGCCAGTTATGATTTCTGCAACATCATTTTAAAATTTAATAACATTAAAAAAAACATTTGGGGATCATCTGCTAACAACTTAATTTTATTGGTCAAATAATAAATACTAACATTTTGAATTGATAAAAATGCAACACTTATATAAAATATCAACATAACACAAAAAAATTGATTTTAAAAACAAAAAAAATTTTGTCCGTGTCAGGATTTGAACCCGCGACCCCCTGACACAACTGACAATGTAAGCAAAAAACTAGGCGTCTTTACACGTTGCGCCACAGTCGCTCTTTGAAATCCACTGTCCAGTAATAGATTTCATTGTTACTGGACTGTAAGTCAAAAGTAATTAATTGTATTCATTGATTGTTGTTGTTGCTGCTAAAGTATGGCAAATAAAGGAGAATTTAGTTGTTCAATATCTTCTCTGTTTATTATCCGATCGCGATGAAATTTTCAGCACATATGGAAAGTAACAATATCTTCGTCTATGCTTAATAAGGAATGTCTATCTTTAAAATTGTCCTTATAATTAAGATTTTCTAATTTGTGGGCGTTTAAGGGGGCGTGGCCAAAATCTAAAACAAACTCGATCTGCTTACAATATAGACGCACCTACATACCAAGTTTGAAGTCTCTAGCTTTTATAGTCTCTGAGATCTAGGCGCTCTTACAGACGGACAGACAGACAGACAGACGGACAGACGGACAGACAGTCATGGCTATATCAACTCGGCTGTTGATGCTGATCAAGAATATATATACTTTATGGGGTCTGCCACGCCTCCTTCTGCCTGTTACGCACATTTTTTTGTGACAAAGTTAATAGACCCCTATACTTTTTTAAAGTACGGGGTCTAAAAACAAAAACAATAACGAATCAACGCGCATATTTACATATTTAGATATTCACATTTTGTTAAATCTGTCAATTTGTTTGCTCTCTATCAATTCACACGCAGAATAAGTTTAATGCTAATGCCGTTTTTATAGTTTTTCAGCATATGTTTTTTGAGATTATGTTCACACAAACACACACACACAAACATAATTTGCAACTTGCATTCAGTTTGATAATTAAATTATTTGATTTATGCTGTGTCAATAGACCAACTTAATTGGCATTCAATAAACACACGAGCACACAACTTTGCCACGCATAAAGTGAAATTGCAATTTTATCACTATTCACTTCTATCACTTTTTACTTTATGAATTATGTTAATGTGTATGTAATTTAATGCCTTTTACATTGTGCCTCGTGGGTGGCCAATGTTAATGTTAAGCTGTGACACTGTTAACACTGCATGAAATTCGATATGAATGTTGATCAACTGTTTAATCTAACAAATTAATTTAAAATTCAATTAAAAATTAAAAATTCAATTAAATTAAATTAAAGTAACACAGAAAAAAGCAGTTGATAATATGACTGTTTTTTTTTTATCTATAATATGCGTTTTTTCTCTGAGTGTATTCATATGCAAAACTTGATGTAACGGACTTTGGTTACACCAAAAATGAAAATCACGTCACAGTCGTCTAACTGAAATATGAGCCATATACGGCATGACATCACTATAAACAGCCAGACCATAACTGAAAGTATTCCTATAACACTCACAAATAGTACTCACAATAATAATTCACATTCACATTCATTGCGAAACTTTTGAATCATATTTCAAGTGGACAATGTGTGTAATAATAAAGAGACGGAAGTTTAAGACGATCGTGTCAGAAGTACGAGTATATAGGATACCGATCGATGATATAATGCAAATCCCCAAAGGCTGAAAAGGTTCTACACGCATACGTGTGTGTGTGTGTGTATCTGTGTGTGTGTGACACTTAGCGTCAAACACGTTTCTTTTTTGAGTTTTTGTTTTCAAATTAATACTTTGTGGCAGCGCGAACTGAACACGATTTTGATATAAAATTACCTTGACGCTCTTATCGTTTTGTATGAAATCACTGAGCGTTGCTTTTTTATGCTTTTTCTGTAGTTTTTTTTTGGTTTTATTAGAGCGCTCTTTCATTAAATAATGCCCGATTTTGGTTTTCGATGGGAAATATCCAAGTGTAGGCGTTGGCGAATTTCTGCTTGAAAATAAAAGAGTTTGCGACTTAAAGCAATCAAACAATTGAAAATTCTTGGCACGCGACACAAATTGAAGTTTTTTGTTGAAATACAAATCGTAGTTTAATATGGAGTGAAGTATTCCAATTGGATTAAGAGATGTCCCAATTATGTGTTTACCAATTGGTATATTTTTATTTTAAAGTTTAATCAAAAATTAAATATTTAAAATTTAGCGCATTTTTTTGAGTGTATGTATGAATATGCATATGAGTGTGCATCTGTTTATGCATATTGAAAACTCAACTCACGTCATACTAAGCTTCACAGTGCGAGCCAATGTTGAATGCCCCTGAGGCGCCAATGCTGTAAATTCAGTCTAATAGCATGGTTATTAGTTTTCATTGTAATTGATTGATTACTGTCATTAGCTTCGATCTTGAACAATCCCAACTCGTCATCGTCATCCAACTCAACTCAACTCAACTGAAGTCAACTCAAACTTGGGAAGCAGCTGCTTTTTTTCTCTGTTTTCCCTCAGCAAACAAATTAAAGATCGATTTAATAGACGTTTAAACGATTTCGAAATGGTTTAAAGATGCGTCGTTTCTTTTATACTCTGGCAAATAGTGCTATCATTTTTTGACCGAATATGAAATAATTTAAAGAAAAGTTGGTTAATACAAAAATGTTTTTATATTATTATGGACCTGAGATATAGTTATATGTATTTGGAAATTTTTATTAGCTAAATTGTTTTATGATAAACTCTAAACCAACTTTTATTTTACCATATTATTAAGAATAGTTATTAACGAATTGCAAAAAATGAGCTGAAATAAATCTTATTCATAATTTCAACTAAATTGTTGGTCGTTCTATTCAATAAAAAATATAAAAATAATTGAATAAAACTCTCTTAATGAATTTAAATTATAATTTAAATTGAACTATAATTCTATCAAATTAGAAATTCAAATATAACTGGTTGTAGAAAATACACACAATTCAATTGCTTTTGTGCTACATTTAATTTAATTTAATTTAATAATTTTATTGTTTTATCAAATTTAAAATCAAATAAAATTGGTTTTACAAAATGCCGACAATTGATTTTAGGTTGCTTTTGGGCTAAGGAGTTAAGCTAAACAAATTCCACAAAATTATTTTTTAAATCTAAAATAAATAAGCGTATCGAATCTTCGCCATGCCATAGATAATTTTCTTTTTATTGTTTTGTTAAAGTCGTTTATAGTTGAAAAAAGCTATGGAAAACATTTTCGTTTATTCGTGACTCTCGAATTAAATTAACGCCCACGCGGAATTTTCTCAAGTATTTCATGTGTTTGTGGCAGACGCTACTTTAAAATATGTGGCAGCAACATGAGGCAGAGTCAAAGTCAGATTCAGAGTCAAAGTCAATGGCTTTCACTGAATAAAAGTTCTCTCTGTTGCCCCTGGACTGTGACTGGTACCACATAACTCTGGCCAAATATGTAAGTTGCAACGTTTTGTGGAAGGGGCAAGGGGGTCGAAAGAGGGGAAAGGGGGAAGAAAGGGGAGCTGGCGACATTCAAACATATGGAGATGGAAACAAATATGGAATAGAAACGATATTTTTTTGTATTTTTAAAATGTCTTGGGAAAAAATAATTTTTATTAGCAATTAGCAATATTTAAAAATTTAAATTTAAAATTCTTTTAAATGTCAAATTGACTCTCGTTTCTATTATTTTTGCCATTACTGTATGCAACAACACATGGGCATCCCAACAGGAAAAATCTAACGGATGCCATTACCATATAAAGTCAATGCTGACCTTCATTGCAATCACACACACACACACACACACACGGAAGAAAAAGAAGAGTTTCAATAAAGTTGGGATAAATGTTGTTGTTGTTTCAGTTGTTGTTGTTGCATCGATGATTCGCCTCGTGGACTACCAAAATTAGAAGTTGTCTTCGTCGTCTTTTAAGCAGGTTTCCTCCACACACAAGATCTTGGACAATGTCAGCGACAAGTTTCATGAATGAGAACGCAGCAAGCGCAGAAAACCGTGAACGTGACTCTTAAACAAATGCCAAGCCAAGAATTTTATTGGCCCTTTCAGTGGGAGAGCTTTTTAACTGAATTTTTGATCAAATAGTAGAAAATTTAAGCTTAATATGTAGTGAAGACAAAAATCTCAACTTAACTTAGGGATCAATCTTAAATGAGATGTTTAAATGTCGAAAAATTTACAATACGAGCACTAAGCAAACAATACATAGAGGCGTCAAACAAGCATTTTTGTGATTTCATATTTTTTGTATAGCGTGGAACCCCAGAGCGTTCGGCAAAAGCCGAACGCTTTTTTCTCTAAAGCGCAAAGCGCAGCTGAGAGAGCGCGCACACAAGCGACGGCATGCTCGATCACCCGTAGCAACATACCCTGTTTTAGATACAAACACTTTTTTTCATTTTCTTTGCTTTGTATTGTTTATTAATTATTATATGCAGTATTATTAATAAAAAATCATATTTCTGTGGCATACAATTATTATACAATGAAAATAGCAAAGAAAATAAGAAAAAAAATTGTTTGTATTTGCGTATTTTTGTAACAGGGTATGTTCCCGCGGGTGATCGAGCCCGCATGTTTACATTTCACGCACACTAAGAAGCGTACGCATGTTCATACACACATACACATAGAAACGATAATGAGAGAGAGACTGGAAATTTTTCGTGTGCGCTCTCTCTCAGCTGTGCTTGCGCTCTGGGGTCTCACTGCAAAAAGCGTTCGGCTTTTGCCGAACGCTCTGGGGTTCCACGCTATACAAAAAATATGAAATCACAAAAATGCTTGTTTGACGCCTCTATGTATTGTTTGCTTAGTGATACGAGTAAATATGGTGGAAAAGACTAATCAGGCCACAGAAATCGCTTTCGCTTGAATTTAACCTAAATTTGTATGAAATTCAAGTGCAATTCAAGCGAAAGCGATTTCTGTGGCACTGTGGAATATTTTTGTAGTTCGGAATATATTTATTTTTAATAAATACTGGTAACAATAACAAGTTACTAAAATCTGGATTGTTTAAATTTGTTGTTTTGGACACATTGAAAAAATTCACATTATATTTATTTTTACAATTTTCTTGTTTTATTAAAATTGTGAATTATCTGCATAATTTAAAAAATGTTTGACAACAATTTTTTGACATTTTTCTACTATAGAATGTAGCTTTTATTTTAAATAATTGATTGTAAATTATTTAGTTTACCAGCACAAATTGCATTTTCCAAAATGAATGATTGAATAATAATTAAATGTATTTAAGTGTTTGCCAATTATTTTTCTGTAAGCATACATATTATTTATTTACTTAACTTTTACTAAAATTTGTAAAAACTAAAAATATAAATTGAAAAAAGGGTTCTAAATAAGTCAAAAAAATTATGTAGAATTTATCGACGTTGAAAACTGCTTTCAGGGATCTGTGTTTTTCTGTAAAAAATGAATGTTTTAGTCACTTAATTATTCTGTATGATTTATTATTATAATGGGGAAACCTGCACTGCGACCCTTTTAAAAGCTCTGTGTGAGCATTTATATAACTATTCGTGATGCTTTCCCCTATGTTCTCTTAGAGATATTTTCTTTCAATTTTTATTTCTCAAAAAACATAAGCACATGGAGTTATCTGTTTTGTTATCTAAAAGTATCTGTAAATGCTTTTCTTGATACGATAGAGTTTTATGAAAATGTATTTGCAGAGTCCCGAGAAGATTTACATCAAAGTTGTCGAGCTGGAGCCGAAGATCACAGCATTGGGCGACAATTTTGATGAATCGCTGCACATGCAAAGGGAACACGATGAAACACTGCGCAATCTACAGGTAACTCAAAGAATAAATATATTTAAAATTAATTAAACTAACATTACTTTAATGGTAGAACCTGCCGGGTCCCATGGAGGAGTTTGTGCAAAAGGCCGACAAGTTGTTGGCCAGCAAGAGAATCAGCTCCGAGCTGGTCAATGCCATGGCGGACACCTTGAACATCATCTGGCAGGATATATTGAATTTGCTGCAGGATCGACAGCACATACTGCACTTGTGCACACAATTCCATGACAAGATGACGCAGTGTTTCCGCCGCATGGATCAATTGGAATTGGCCTGCAGCGAATCCAATTTGCCCACAGAAGTCGCTGGCGTTCAAGAGTTTCTCAATAAATTTAAACAGCTGCGCATTGACATGTTAACTGGTGTCATGGCTGCCTTGAAGGATGGCAACGAGCTGTTGGCCCAGCTGCAGGAGCTGGAGAAACTGGAGACCCTGGACACGAGGCCGGAGCACATCAAACGAGACGCCACACGGGCCGTGCACCAGGTGCAGCAATGGCTCGAGGCGCTGCACGATCGCCGCAATTCCCTGGAACTCGCCTGGCAGACGCGTAAGACGCAACTGGAACAGTGCTTGGCCTTGAAGCTACTGGGAAGAGAACTCATCGAACTGGAGTCGGCATTGCAGCAGGCCAGGCACGAGCTCAACTCCATGTACAGCCTGGGCGAGTGCGAGCACTCGGCCAATCAGACGCTGCTCAAGTACCGCGAGTGGAAACAACAGGTGAGCAGGTCTTTAAAATAATTAAAGAAATTTAAAATTTAAATTTAATTTTAAAAAAAAAAATAAAATAAATTAAAAAAATATAAAAACTGATTAATATCTTAGCTATTTTTGAATGGGATATTTTTTAATCTATTTTTTTATTTGTAGTCCGTAACATTAATATGAATTTAAATTTGTGATTTCAAACTATATTATGAATAAAATTATTATGAAATATTAATGGAAAGGCTGCTCTGAAAAATAGAAAAATCATTATTTTTATTTATTAAAAAAATTTAGAATTTTTTTTTATTAATTTCAAGCTATAGTTTTATGATTATACATTTTTATTTAAATCAAAAATGTTTAGAATAAAATAAAATAATCTGAACGGACGAAAATTTCTAGACCACCTTTGTTTTTAAATTTTAATCATGAAAACTTATTTAACTTCTTTATAAAATTAAAAAAGTTTTTTTTTTAAAAAAGTAGAAAAATATAAATTTAAATTAAAAAAAAATCAATTTTATTATTATTTTTTTAGTAAGTGATTTATTTTTTTTGTATGATAAAAATTACATATATTGTTTATCTTTTCAAGCATTGATTTAACTTCTTTGAAAAATTCAAATAATTTTGTTTAAAAAAATGTAGAAAAATACTATTCAAATAAATATAAATTTCAATTTAAGAAAAAAGTTCAATTTTAATTTTACTTTATAAATAGCTATTTATTTATTTTTCCTGGTACAAATTAAATATAATGTTTAACATCTTATTCATTCAGATCTATATTTTTTATAGTTATTTTTGTAAGCTCACGACTCTTTTTTTGGTCATTGATAAAAGCTCTCTTGATTTTAATATTTTTTAATTGCATCTTCTCAAATGTAAAAATTGGGATAATTTCGAGTTGCATAATCAATTTCTTTTTAGAATCTAAACAAGTTGCTAAATATTAATGAATATTTCTAAATAACAGGCATTACTCTTGCGAGATCGCGCCCTGAAGATCACTCGGGCCAAGGAGAAGGTACAGGCAGCCGGCCACTTTGCCGGAGAAGAGGCTTGTGCGCGGGCCTACGCCGTGCTGAGTGGTTGCACGGAGCACCTGGACCTGGTGGATCAGCGGGAGCATTGGCTGCAACTGTCGCGCGATTTCTTCGCCAAGGCGGAACACACGCTAAGTGTGCTCGAGAAGCTCGAACTGGAGCTGGCCAGCGTCAAGTTGCCGCCCAACTCGCCCGAGAGCTATGCGATGTTCGCCAAAGTGTCGCGAGATGTGCGCAACTTCACCGAGGAGCCGCTGCGTCTGGGCTACAGCATCCTGGACGAGGTGGGACGCACGCAGCCCGAGACGCAGGGCGTCAAGCGCGTGCTGGACGAGCTGGAGAACCGCAAGGCGTACATCGAGGGCATCTGCGCCCACAGCAGCGAGGATCATCAGCGTGTCCAGCGCGCCCTCTCCGAGTTCCTCGCCCAGCACAACGAGCTGCTCGCCTGGCTAAGGGCATCCGGACAGCTGCAGCTGCAACAGAGCGTCAACATGGGTCGCAACCTGCCACAGGCCAAGCAATTCCTGCTGCAACATCACGAACTCATGCAGGATCTGGAGGTAAGTCTATCAACTGGGATTTCGTATAAGAATGAGAATGAGTAAATAAAATAAAGTAATAAAAAATAAACAATTTGAGGAACTTAAAAGCATACCTGTTAAATTTCGATTAGAACTACTAATCAGTTAGACTATTTTTGGAAATAATCGTAGTGACTATATAATTCACAAGATTGGTGATTATTTAATGATAACGATTACAAAAAATCAGAAATAATCGAAAATTATTACAATTATTCAAAAATAATCAGGAAAAATCCAAAATAATCAAAGATAATCTTTCTGATTATTTCGGATTATTTTTGATGTTTTCTGATTATTTTGGATACTTTGATTGAGAAAATTTATAATAATTTGATTTGTACTAAATAGTCATAAATAATCAGAAATATTCAAAAATAATCAGAAATAATCAGAAACAAATCAAAAATAATCCGATACTCAAAACGATTTTTTTTTATTTTTTCTGATTATTTTTGAATAATTGACTTTAAAACAAAAATATTCAAATTACTAATGATTATGATTACAAATCATTATTTGACAGGTATGCTTAAAACTAGAAAACTTTTAATTTTAATATACGAATTTTGAAAAGAAAATTCAGATAAATATAATCAGAAAATTGAAATTAAAAAATGTGAAATGTGAAAAATGTAAATAAAAATGATTTTTAAAATCCTTGGGTGCAGAATTAGAAAAAACGACTATAGAAAATATATATTTTTTTTTTATTCTTTTATTTAAATTTAACTTTTTATTTACAAGTACAAAATAATGAAAATAAACTTAGGAAATATATGATCAGAAAATTTAATTACGGAATTGTGGAATGTTTTATTAAAGTTCGGTATTTTCTCAAAATTTTCTAATATTCAAAAAAAATCTTGAGTTTAAATGAACATGAAATGAATGTTCCTTCGAGAAACAATGTTAGAAAAATTGTAAGTAGAAAATAATGGTAAAAAAATTTATTTTTTTATTTAAATTTTGAATTTTTGAATTGAATTTATTTTCCCTTTCCAATACTGTTTTCTTTAAATTTTATTCTTATTATTTTGATACTTTTTTCTATAAATTTTAATATTTCATTTTTATCTTTATCTGTAATACATACTTAAATATTTTCCCTTCTACTCCCAGATCAAAGGCGAGCTTATCAATTTGCTGTTGGAGTCCATCAAACAACATTTGGAGTCTCTGAGTCCCCAACAACGCTACGATGTGGACTCCAAGGCGGAGTCGCTGCACAAGCATTGGATCGAGCTGAAGGATTTGGTATTGAAGCGCGTCGATTATGTCTCCATGCTCATTGAGTTCTTCGAGGAGGCCAACGAGCTCTCTAGTCAACTGGATCATTTGCAGCGGCAACTGCAACAAACGCCAGATGAGCACAAGTTGCAGTTCCTTAAGGCCACCTGGGCCAATATTGCCGCCAGTTATGGGGAACTCAAGTCATCTGGAATGCGATTCATCAACTTGAAAGTCGGTATCGATAATTATAATCATCTCAACTTTCATTTCCATTTCTCAACCTATATTTTGTTGGAATTCTCTAAGCTTTGCATGCATGTCTCTTTATTTTAGTTCACTTTAGTTTAGTTGCATTTTTAACCAACCGCTGACAGCTTTGCACATTTGCCGTTGTCTGTCTGTCTGTCTGTCAAATCTGTCAGATCCAGACAAGTCCAGAGACCAGACTCTTCTAAATATATTCCGACATGTGATGCAACGTTTGCTATTTTTAGACTTTGCAAAACAGTCGACAGTTCATCGTGTCGTGGCTAAAATAACTTTATTTATGCTTTAGTCCCAAAAACAGGTATAAAAGTCTCTTTATAGAGAAGAATGATAGTTCAAGAAGGGAGGAGAATGAGAAAATTTGCGAGAGAATGACATTTACAAGAAAAGGATTATTTTTATTAAATCATAGAAACTTTGAGTTCAAGGAAATGACATTCAAACAGAAGGAATACTTTGATTAGATAGAAAGATACTTCAATGGGGGATAGTTTTAGGAAATAAAAGTTAAAATATATTGAGAAATTCGTCAGAAAAGTTAAAGAAATATTGATTTTATGTCAAAGAGATTTTTAGTCCAATAAAATGAGTTTTATGGAGAACGAACAATTTTAAAAAATGTTCAAGTATTTATTGTGTCTTGTTGTCTATGAACTTGAAGCATTTACACTGTCAGAAAAGAAGGTAGTTCTCTTCCATCACAAGTTTTGATATTTAAAACAGGGACTGTAACTTTTATAAGTTTTAAAATAAAAATAGCATATTAACAATTATTTTCAAACTTATATTTTAGAGTTGCGAAATAATAATAATTTTTAATTTTTATTTAAAAAGTCAAAAATAATCATTAAAACTCAATTTTTTATTAAAAGTTGTAAAAAAACACTTTTTGCTAATTTATTTAATAAAAATAAAAAATAAGAGTAATTTTTGATTTTTTTAGTGTATACTCTTATACTATAGCATATTTCTTTTAAATTGCCTTTTTTAGTTAATATTTGAATTCATAAATTTTATTTGCAGTCCCTGATTTAAAATCGAATACTGGACAGATTGAAAAATTAAGTTGTACACCGTTTTTGAGTTTCTAATTTGGCGCAGTGTACTGTACAAATATTCATGTGTTCATTTTGTTATAATTTATGACATCGAAGACATGTTGAGGAATTATTTTAAATATTTCAACTTAGATATTAGAAAATGAGATACAACATTTTTCAAATATGATCAAACTTGCGTAAATTTATATTCATTAAAAATTTAGTTTTAAATTGCAAGTTAAATTTAAACCCCACTATTTCTTGCATATTTCACTCAACTAGTTTGGCACTTCAAAAGTTTCCAAACAATACCTGAAGAAATTCGTTTGACAATTATAAACATGAACTTGAGGAATTTCACACTTTCAGTTATATCATCTAACTGTTTGGCGAACTTCTGCCAACTTGGCTGCGACTTGAATAACTCAATCAACGACTATTGCTTTTTTAGTTGCAATAGTTTAACGAGCTAATTTTCCAGCTGAGGCCAAGGTAATTCATTTTGGATAATTGCAGCCAAGGCAAGTATGCTGCAACTTCAGTTTGGCCAGGCACATAAATTGCAAACAATACGATTTGGGTTTAGCCATAACATAACATGGCATAAACGTATATCAGCCAAAAAGACAGCGTCATTTTCAAACCCGAAGAAGAAAGGGAAAAATGGGAAAAGTGGGGAATGGTTAAGAAAATTTGAAATTAGAAAATTCGCTTGGCTGCCAACGCCTCGAGTTGAGTTGAGTTGAGTCGCGTTGTGTTGTGTTGAGTCCATAAATAAAAGGCAGGCAATTTCAGTCTATAGATAGAGATAGAGAAAGAGAAAAGTCTGTGGTCTGGTCTCTGGACTCTTTTGAGGCAGAAGACCGACAGAAGGCGACAGACTTTGGCCACAGTTAGATGCTTGCCACGTGCCACGCGCTTTCCACGAATTTTCCAACTTGTCAGCCAGACACTTTTAAACCAACAACCAAAAAGGCAAAATAAAAACAGAACACAAAAAAAAATCAAAATTGAAACTGATTTTTTTTTTCTATCTTTTTTTTTTTTTTGCTATTTTTAACAAAAACAGATTGTGGATCCATATCTCGAGACGAAATCCTCAGTGCAGGCAGTGGAAGAGACTTTGAACAGCTTCAGTAAGCGGCAGATCGACGTGTCGAGCAGTCTGGAAAATTGGACAACGAATATACAGGAAAAGCGGGAAGTCGAGTATCTACTTGAGAAAGTCATGAGTGATAACGAGGAGGTAAGAGGAACATTAAACAGCCGGAAAATGTGTTTTAAATATGTCTGGATTCTATTATTTTACATAGTTGAAGAGTTATAAAATTTGTTTTAATTCTTTAAAAGAAATTATTTTTGGAAAGTTTTTTTAATTTTTTTTTTGGTTAATACTTTTATTTTACATAGTTAAAGAGTTATTAAATTTATTAAAATTAAAAAAATTTAAATTCTTAAAAAAAAAGTATTTTTGGAAAGTTGCTTAAATTTTATTTTCACTAATTTCAAATCAATTGAAATTTGCTTGATACTTTTATTTAACATAGTTAAAGAGTTATACAATTTGTTGAAACTCGTCAAAAAAAAGTACTTTTGGAAAGTTGTGTAAATTCTATTTTCACTATTTTCTAAACAACTAAAATTTGGTTGATACTTTCATTTTTCATAGTTAAAGAGTTAAAAAATTTATTTAAATTAAAAAAAGTACTTTTGGAAAGTTTGGAATTTTATTTTCACTAATTTCAAATCAATTAAAATTTGTTTGACACTTTTTCACTTAATTAAAAGTTTAAATACTTAAATCACAACAAAAGTATAAATATGCGGCATTAAATAATGATACCAAAATATTCGCAGCAATAGAAAAAGAAAGAAATTCTGGTTTGAAAAATTTAAAATAAAATTGTTGTGGTAGGTAAAAATTTTAGACCAATATTTGGTGGTAACACTACCAATTTTTCAACTATTTTTAAGCCTTAGTTTCAATTGATTGAAGAATTTGTGGAGAATAAAATATACATTTTAAATAGATATCTATTTTAAATAAATTTAATAAATAAAATAATGTTTTAATGATATATTTATTAAAATACTTAGCTCAAATACAAAGTCTAACAACTCCATCCAACTTTAATCAAATTTTCTCAACTCACAATCATGTCTTTTCTCTTCCCTTTAAGACTGTGGCCAAGAGCACACAGGTGGATACTCAGCTGTATCCTGTGTTTAGCACAACCAGTCTGGACTCGAAGCAATTGTTGACGAGCACACGGGAAAAGCTCAGCTTTGTCACACAGGATATTGAACGTGCCCAGGAAGAGATACAACAACGCATACAAACGACTTTGAGCATACAGACCAAGGATCAGCAATCGTTATCGAAGATCGAGCAGGTGATCAACAATTTGCGCATGCTGAAGGCAAAATTAGATGGCATCAAATACGATTATCGCACCTTGTTGGAGAGTGTACTGCAATTCCTCGAGAATATTGTGCAGTTGCGTCAAGAGATCGATGCATATTTTGCAAGATCGGGAACGATCCCATCATCGGGATCTTCGACTGTGGAACGCAACATTGCCGAGCATGAGAAATTCCGCGATCAGTGCATGGATAAATTTAGATCGTTAATCACACAATCCGAACTGTTGATCGATCGTGTGCGAGTTTTGGAACCGCCCGGTGCTCGCGAAATCGACACTGATCGCATTTTAAAGTTGTTGGAGAATCTGCGCATTCACTTCGAGTCGAACAGCAGCGAGAGAATGTCGTCGCTGGAGCGTCTCGAGAAGATCGAGCAGTTCCGCAACGATCTCGATGACATCGATCGCAGTCTGGACAGCGTCAGCAAACAATTGCACGATATTAATGGCCAGAGTGTCGATAGCTTGGCTGCTGCGAAGACCACATCGCTGGCATTCGAGTATTTTGAACGTACCATCGAGGTGAGTGACCTTTCAACACAGTTGAACTTTGAACTTTGGCCGCAGTTTGCTATATAGATTAGCTATATATGTGATCTTTATCTACTGCAGTTATACAGGCATTTTCTAAAAAACTCTAACAAATTAAAAAAAAACAATTTTTGGTGCTCTAAACACATTTTTAAAATGAATAAAAACTTGTAAAGTAAATTTAAAAATTATTTAAAATTTAAAAAAGGTTTCTAAATCGTACAAAAATAAAAAAAAATATGTTTACTGTATTGAATTAAATTTAAAATAAATTTAAAATCAAATTTAAATTATTGACTTAAATTAATTATGTTTTTAAATTGTAAAAAAATTCAAACAATATCATTAAAATATTAAATTAAATTAAATGAATTCGCAAATTTAGTAAAAATTCATTAAATTATTTAATTTGAAATGGTAAAATTAAAATTAGTTCAATTTAAAATTGAAGAGAACTTATAAAATACAATTTAATACTTTTTTTTTTTTTAAATTGTCATCAAAAACTCTAGAGATTTGTGGAACACACCTGATATAAAATTTCAATTAATTTTCTAGTGTTCAATGCCCAAGTTTTTGAAATCGACGCCACATCAACGACGCTGGGGCCAAACAGCGCCAACGATCGAGGTAGCTTCGAATATAGTGATGTAGATTAGAACCCTCTTTTTCGCACAGTGCATGTGGATGGCCCTTTTGGGTGGTCACAGCCTCACAGTTCAGTTTTCACAGCAGCCTCGACACATTCATCAAAAGTGTATCCAAAAAAGCGTTGGGACATTTTCGAAAATAACTACAAAAATTTCAACTTTCAAAATGCTGTTGCCTGTCAGCGGCGTTGAATGGACAGCGGCAGCTGTCGTTAGTTTGTAATTAAAAACTTGGGAAATACATCTTGTGTGCAGTGCCACAGATACAGATACAGATACAGCTACACACTCTTAGAGATACAGATACAGTCCTGAGATACAAATTTAAACGCTTGCCACTTGGCTGCACTGCGCATTTGCTGTTATAAATTGCTTTTGACGTTCTCAATTTTTAATTTTATGGATTTTCACCAAAAACAAGTAGAAGATACAAAAGTATCTTTTAAGTTGTTTGGCGTCTGCACTTGTGCGTGTGTTTATTTTCCCAGAAATTTGTTGTAGCTTCTGTTTAATGGGTTAATTAGACAATATGTGAGAGAGAGCTCTGATATTTTTGGCACACTTTTAACTTGTTTTACTTTTTGTCTCCCGTTTTTCCTTCACTTCGCGAAGCTGCTAGAAAAGCGCATTGAAAAGTTTACGGAGTCGACGAGTCAGCAGCTGCTGATCAGCAATCCGGAAAGCGAATCTTATGTGAGGGACGAGCTGCGCAAGCTCAGCGATAAATGGCAGAGCTTCAAGGATCAAGTGAGGCAGAAACGAAAGAGCCTCAATCAGGCCAACGAATTCTTCGAGGTTGTCGAGAAGGTAATTATAATTTTTTATTTATTTAAAATATATTAATATTTCATGAATTTAAAAAAAAAAATTATTTTAAAAAAAGAAAATTTAATACTGGTATTTTGAGTTTGGAAAAAATTATAAATTTAAATTGTATTCATTTAAAGTTGATTCATTAGTAACAAATTAGTAACAAAAAAAAGCTTTTAAATGTGTAATTACCCAAAAAAATTTTAAATTTAAGAGAATATATATATTTTTTTATATTTATTTAAATTGTGTTTTATTAATTTAACACTATACGTAGTTGGCAAAGATATAAGAGTAATCTAAAAATTTCATAAAAATAAAGCGAAAAAATTGTTTAAAATAAGAAAAGCTTTTTTAAAAGTTAAATGTTTTATTTTTCATTTATCGTTTTAAGATAGATTTTAAATCAATACCCAAAACTCTAAATTGTGTATAAGATATTTTAAATATAGATATTAAAACTTTAAAAGCCGTTTTTTCAAAGTACATATAAATTTATTTTAACATATAGTAACAAATTTGACATCAATAGTTCAATAGTTATTAAATACCTTATTTAGACATTGAAAAAACAGGCCTAAATTGGAAACTTAAATAAATCACATCTTATTTCTCATTAATTTAAATAAATTGGAGACTTAAATAAATCTTATCATATTTTTCATTCTCTTTATTTTTTTGCAGATCGATGCAGAGTACCGTGAGATTAGCTACTTCTACAACAGCGTCTCCAACAAGGTGCCCTATTTGAGGGATCCGGTTGAGGCCGCAAATCTGGTGAATGACATTGAAAAGTATGTGACCAGTCGGGAGACTGCGCTGCGCTCCAAGCTGGACAGTGCCTCCCAGTGTGCCCATGACATGAGCAAGGTGTCCACGCTCTACAACGATGTGATGAACATGTTCCAATCGTTTATCAAGCTGAAGATGGACATCAATATAGTGATCGAGCGACTGAAGCAGGAGCAGCGGCAGCGGGAGACGAGAGAGCGAGAGGCACGTGATCAGGCGGAGAGAGATCAGGCCTTGAGAGAGGCGGAGGCGCGGGAGCGAATGGCGCGAGAGGAGCAAACGAGATTGGAGGCACAGCGTCAACAGGCGGCCATTGAGCAGGCACAACGGGAACTGGCAGCCCGACAGCTCTCGCTCAGGGAGCAGGCGGTGCGGGAGGAGGAGGCGCGACTGCAGGCGGTGCGGGAACAGGCGGCCAGGGAACAGTTGGCCAGGGAACAGGCCGCGCGGGAGGAGGAACAACGCATACAAACTCTAAGGTAGGAATGCTTACAGATACGCCGAAATTATATTTAAATTGAGAAATAAGTATGAAATTTAGACCCGTTTTTCAATGTCCAAATAAGGTGTTTGATAACTATTAAAAAGGGAATTTGACGTATAATATATAGAAATTATTGTCAAATTTGAAACTTAATGTTAAATAAAATTTATATGTACATTGAAAAAACGGCCCTTAATGTTATAAATTTAAAATGGGGCTTAAATGGAAATGATCTTTCTGTCGTGAGAACCTAAATTCAAAAAATTATGAATAATTAAATTCGATATATATTGACGTAGTAATATTATATTTAAATTAAAAAATTTGTATAATTTTTTATGTGATACATTTTAAATTCATTTTAAATTCGATGCTTCGAAACCTATTCTATAGTTCTAGTCAATTTTCTTTTTGAAGACATTAAACATAGTCTGCACTAAAAAAAAAACCCAGATTCTCAAACCAAAAAGAAAATCTGATTTGGCTATAATTATATTTTTAAAAACTTTAAATCAAAATACTGTAAATTATTTTTTTTAGTTTATTTTGCTGTTTTCCCTTTTGCAAAAAGTTACTTTATTTAGATTGTTTCTTTCATATTTGCTTAATACGTCTTGATAATATTTCTCGGAGACAATTAATAAATTAAATTTTTCTGTCTATTTTAAAATTTTTAAAATTGATTGACATTTATTATTTTATGTAGATATTTATTCACAAACTACTAACGTTTGTTTGTTTAACTTTGAATATTTGACACAAATGTAAAGATAAATTTTTTAAGAGGAGGCATAAATTAAAAATATTGTATAAATAATAAATGTGCATTCAAAAATTTTTTAGTTTTAAATTAAAATTATCATAAATTACAAATTAAATTTATTTACTTAACTTAATATTACGAAACGTTAATAAAAGAAAAATATTTAATTTTTAGGGACATTGCCAAGCGGGAGGAGGAGCTGCGTCTGCAGATGCTGCGGGAGGAGGAGGCGCGACTGCACAACAAGCGAGAGGAGGAGATCCGAACGAAGCGAGAGGAGGACATACGAATGAAGCGAGAGGAGGAAATCCGAATGAAGCGAGAGGAGGAAACGAGACAGAAGCGGGAGGAGGAAGCTCGCATCCAAAGGGAGGAGATAACACGACTGCAAACTCTGCGGGATCAGGTGGATCAGCAGCGCATCGTCACGGAGAACATACGCAAGGACATCCAGGTGAACCAGATCTTCACCGAGCTGCGCTATGCCTCGCCCCACTTTGTGCGCCCCCTCAAGGACGCCCTGGCTCGCGAGGGCGATCGCTTTGTGTTCGAGTGCGAGGTCACGGGCACGCCGGAACCGAATGTGGAGTGGTTCAAGGACGGCATCAGCATCCAGAGCAACGCCGACTACAAGACCAGCTGCCACAAGGGCATCTGCCGCCTGGTCATCGAGGAAACCTTCGCCGCGGACACCGCCAGATTCAGCTGTCGTGCCTCCAACTTGGTGGGCACGTGCGACACAAATGCCACACTGACGGTGCGGGAAAACGCCGCCGAGCTGCAGCTGGTGGCGCCGCGAATCGTGCGGTTCTTGGAGAGCGGCAAGGCCACCGAAGGTATTTATTATAAATTAAAAAAAATATTACCATCATTTATTTAAAAAAAAACATATTTTTATTTAATTTTTTGAATTAAAATTATAAAAATTATGTATTAATAAATTAATTAATACAGATTTTTTAACAAACAAATTAAACAAGAAAAAAATATCTGAATGAATAGGATTATTTATCAATTAATTTGTTTACTTATTATATTTAATTAATTTAATAATCACTTATTTATTTATTTTTCAAATATATATATTTTTATTTTATTATTTGTTTATTTATTTATTTTTTATATGTAAATTTAAATATTAATAATAAACTTATTAATACATATTTTTATCAAAAAAATCAAACCAAAAAAAATACAGTCGAACTTCCCTAACTCGAACTTCCCTAACTCGAACTTTCCTAACTCGAAGTCTCTCTAACTCGAACAGAATCGAGTGGCAATACTAGGCAAATTTCATACAATTCTACTTCCCTAACTCGAAGTCTTCCCTAACTCGAACTTTTTCGTGGATAATGGTGATTCGAGATAGGGAAGTTCGACTGTAATATCAGATTAAATAGGAATATCCTAGATCAATTATTTTTGGTTATGCTATCCTTAAAATATAATAAACTATGAATATTATTATTTCAATTATTATTTTCAATTTTTCTTAATTTTTTATCTAAATTTAATATTTTATGAAATCACAATTATATTTTTAATTTTTTGTTTTATCATAGCATAGCTTTTGCTATCAATTTTTCAATGAAATTAATAAATAAAACAAGCTTTCACACAAAAATATTTCATAAAAATACGAAACATGAATAAATTGTTATTTTTTGGTATATATTTGATATTTTTTTTTTGCTTATTTGTATATATTTGATATTTTTTTTTGCATATTTTGTAAGACAATAACAACTAATAACTAAAATAAACTATAAATTAAATCTTCACCAGGTACCTCCTTCCAGTTCTCCTGTGTGGTGAGCGGTGTTCCTCTGCCCACTGTGCAGTGGTTCAAGAACGACAAATGCATCGACGACTCGCAGGATTATGTCATCAGCTATAACAACGGGGAGGCCAACTTGAGATTCGACGAAGTCTTCCTCGAGGACGACGCCGTCTACACTTGCAGCGCCTCAAATCCCGCTGGCATCGAACACTGCTCGGCCAGTCTCATTGTGGAACGTAAGTCTCAAGAAAGCCACTTATTGGAAGAGAAAGAGTTCTGACAGTTGAAATAGGCAAGATTTGAAAGAGAACAGATATAAAGAAAAGGTTAAAAAGACATGCAAAAAATAAGTATACTAAAAAAAAAATCTGAGCTTAAATTCAGCTTTTAATTCGGTTTTTATTACATTATAAAATCAACAAGCAACTTTCAAACTATAATTTAAAAACTGTCTCGTTTTCGTTTTATAAAAAGCAAAAGAAAATATATAAAAAGCAAGTATACTTAATAAAAATCAAAGTTTAAATGCAGCTTTTAATTTAATTTTTTTGTATTTTAAAATAAATTTAAAACTTTCCAAATTCAATTTAAAATTATATACAACTTTTTCGTTTTGTCCGTTGCAGCTCTGGAGCCCACTGAGTTGCCTTGTTTTAAAATGCCACTGCAGAATGCGATGGCTCGTGTTGGCCAGAAGATCAAGCTGGAGGCCTTGGTCACTGGCATTCCAAGGCCCGATATCTACTGGCTGCACAATGGCAAACCCTTCCAGCCACGCGATCTAAAAGTGAGTATTTACAGATAATCTGAACATTATAGGAATATTCGAAATACTTTTTTTTAACTAAAATTCAAACTTACACCAAACACACACTTTTAATGTTATAATCTTGTAACAAAATGGGAAACAACTTAAAGAACATGTCAAGAACATGTCAAACAAGAACATAATGTATACATAGTATCTTGTTCAGATTGATGAGCTAATTACTGACATATTAGACTAGACCATTTGTCTATCTATTTATAAAGAAAATATGTGAATGAAATTTAGTAAAAATCTTTCTTTATATACCATTATATGTTGTTGGTTAGAGGGTATAAATAAGTATAGGAATCTAAGGTATAGTAATCTTAGAAACGTTGCTTAGTTAAATTAGTTGAGAAATGGAAAAACTCTAAAATAACTGTTGAAATCTCTGCCAAATTTGACAAATACAATTTTAAGCATATTTTCTATAATCGATTAAATATTCGTTACAATCGAGCATTATCTTTTTGAAATGTGCTTTTTTTTTATTAATTAATATTTTATTAGTTATTTTAACTTGTCCCACATTTTTGTGATTTTCCCGCAGACTGTGCGCAATTTGTGATTCCTCTGGGAAAATCTACAAATTGCGAATAAAAATTGCACAGAGTATAATTCCCCCAACGTAATGTTGGATCGGTCGATGGCGCGATCTCCACAATGATATATAAAAGTTCATAATTATACACACATACATAAATTTACATATACAGATATGTATAACAATCTTTTGCTATTCCAGCAAAAATCCGTGAACATTTTGTGGTTGTGGGCGAGTCTCGGCGAATAGTTCCAAAAAATATATATAGTATATACTCAATGAACATGTTTTGTGCTGACGTCAGTAGTGCGTATAAAGGGGGAAAGAAAAGGGGGAAAGCGAGAAAATCATTAGCATCATTAGATAGATCTTATTGCAAAAATGAAGAAGCAAAAGCAAAAACAGTTTGTTGCAAAACAAAAAATATGTATATAAAATGTAAATTCAAGGCGAATGTTTTAAAAATACGCCAACGCATAGAGTACACTGCACTACGTGGCTGAGACTGAGGCTGTGGCTGTGTTGCAGTTGCAATACTATAAATTACAGGCAATATACGCGAAGATGGCTAAAAGAAGAAGAAGATGCAACCAGGCGAAACCGTTGCGAATTTAATTCACCACAGTCATCGTGGGCGCTGTCAAGCAATTTGTTTATATATCTATATACACACACAAATCTGTCTCTATATATATACTATAAATGTTTTGAAAATGATTTTGATTTTTTTTGAAATTTTCATAAAGAAAATGTTTTCATTGCCTATTTAATTGCCGTCTTTTGACAAACCAAAACATGATCTCATTGCGTGTTTTGTGGATTACGATTAAACCAATTCGACAATTAAACGATTAAACGTATTGTACTTGTAATTGTGCCATTATGCGATTATATTATTGTTCGATTGGAACAACACCTGTACACTCAGCACAGGCTTCCTGCAATTTGGGCCAAAACAAAAGAGGCGCGTTTTTCTTTTTTATATAGAAAATAAACAACACGTCAGTTTTGAATATGAGAGGAAAATACATGTACAACATTGTAGTTAAGATTACTACGCCGGATACGCTCGGTTTGCGGCGTAGAGGAGAAAGAGGAGAGCAGAAAGAGAAGAGAAAAGATCGGACAGAGGAAAATTGGAGATCGCACATCCGCGCCACAACATAAATAAGTTGAGATGGGTGTAAAATGAAAATTGAATTGCATACAAGTAAAAATTATGTAGTCTTAGGAGATGTGGACTAGAAGTTACCCTACTAATTGCAATATACGGTAATGGAAAATATATAGAAACGAGATTTTTTTTTGTACTCTTGAAATTGATCGGAAAAAAATAATTTTTCTTACAAATGTTTAAAAAGTTATCAAAAACAACGGAATTCTATATATTAATGCGTAGGCTTTTATCAAATTATTTAAAGTCAAAATGACTCTGGTTTCTATTATTTTTGCCATCACTGTAAATTTCGTTTAATTATTATATAAAAAAAAAAACCTTTTCATTTTTTCCAAAATTTTAAACTCTCATAACTTTGTTAAAACTTATCCGATTTTGATGAACATTTTTTAGCCATTAATTGACTTTTAAAAAATTCCAATAAAATGTGATTAATTTGAAAAATTTTATTTTCATCATACATATTTAATATTTTCCAAAATTTCAAACTCCCAAAATGCACTTTTGATAAGTTCATTTAAAAGTTAAGTTCATTTAAAAAAATTAATATTTTATTTGGGTGTTTTTGACATTTTCCATTTTTAAACCATTACAACTTTCGACAAAACTTTGAGCTCTCATAATTTTGTCATTGTTTAATTGATTGATTCTATTTCTAAATATTGTTTATTTGGGCAATATACCCCTTTTTTTTATATATTTCTGATTATGTAAAATATTATGTTCATTTAAAAAGTTTAATTTTTTTTCGAGTATTTTTGATTTTTTCCTTTACAATTTTCGAAAAACTTTGAGCACACATAACTTTGTCATTGTTTAAGCTCTAAATTGATTCCAATTCTAAATATTGTTTATTTGGGCAATACATCTTTTTTTTCATAAACTTTTGATTATTTGTACACTCTCATTAAATCAATATACCCCTTTTTGAGCATTCTTACTGCCTACACTGGGTATAAAAAGTGCTCATACTCGCACATAAACTGGCACAAATTGAAATTGAAAGCATTAGCCTGACCAAAACGCTGAACAACAAGTTGAATACGACGGCCTCGTCTGCTGGGGGTTTCATTTGTATTCACCACATGTTGAATATACACACAGTCAGTCAGTGGTTAACACATCCCATATATATTTTCGAATTTCCATCGTTTAGTACGAAAACGGACGTGTTACGCTGATAATCGCACAAGCGTATCCAAACGACGCCGGATCCTACGTGTTGAGTGCCAAGAACTTAGCTGGCGAGGCTTACAGCCACTGTAATATCATTGTCAAGGGTCGTCTGCCAAACGAGACGTCCGATTCGGAGATGGCCAGCGATATTGAGCCGATTCGGCCGGCCGTTCACATGCCCCTCAAGGATGTCTCCATGTTCGAGGGCAAGCCCGTGCGATTGGACTGCGTGATTGTGGGTCAGCCGGAGCCGGAGGTCATTTGGTATCACAACGAGCGACCTGTCAAGGAATCCGCCGATGTTCAGCTGCTCTTCCAGGTATGCACTGATCACAACATTTCGATAAATGTCACTTAAATTTCATACAAATTTTCATACAAATATTCATACAAATTCAAGTTAAATTCAAGCGAAAGCGATTTCTGTGGCACCCCTGATAGATTTTTTTTGTGTTGGTTGTGACAAGAAATTCTTTTACATTGATTTATATGTTGACTTTATTTTTTTTAGAATAAACATTGAGTCTTTGATCTTTTCATCTTTTTATCGAAAACATTTCCTCACTGAAACTACATTTCAGCATTTTAGCATTTTCGGAGCAAATGTCACATTTTTCCTTATACATTTCATATGGGAACTAGTGGTGGGAGAATAGTATATTTCTGAGAAATGTAACTACATTTTTAGAAAACAATGCGATATTCATCGCAATTCAATCGATATTTGGATTTTTTTTTTAAATTCTCGAAAGTACTATCACCAGATTTCTCAACTTCTGGCGCCAAATTTCAAACGATTAAAAACTGTACTTTATTTTTAATTTAATGAAGAATGTAGTAACGGTAAAATGCTGCAGTTAACAACAGAAAAATTAAAAAACTGACCCTTTTGGCTACAAGAGTCAACAAAACACATTACGATCGCAACAATTATTATTAAATCGTTAAAGTATCTCATTGGTAAATATTCTTATATTTATTAGTATCAAATAAATAAATATTCAGTTGAATTGTACAAGAGGAATCCGATAAGGGCGCTTCGAGCTGTTTTTACCAACAATCAATTATCAGAATCTAAGAATCCCTGACTCTTACTGTAGTTGCGCTGACACCATAAGTACATTGTCTCCAATTTTCGTTAATCCACAGACGATCCCAATCCATAGAGAGCTACGGCAACCCCTTGTTCAATGAGAGCTCATTGAAATGGTGTTTTCATTTTGGGTTCCCCTTGCAATGGCTTATCTGAATGGTTTGCCAATCCGGAAAAGTTGGATGATCTCCTAAATATCAGAGTTTCTGTCCATTTGTTTTCTCGTATTTTTTTTTTTTCAGTTGTCAAATGAATTTGTAAACAAATCACTAATGTTTTGTAAATGCTAAATGCAAATGCTATGCTATGAGGACAGACAGTTGCATACTTATCGATAGCACCGATATTTTTATAAAATGTACATTAGTGAGGAAAGGCTATAAAAAGTAATCTTATTAACTTGACTTTTGATAGTTTTTGAAAGAATATGAGACAAATTTTAAATTTTTATTTTACTTATTTATAAATTGCTTTTATTTCGAAAAATTTTAACGCCAGTAAAAATTATTTTTTGTTGAATTAAAAATATCAACGTCTAAAACAGCGGTGGGCACGAAACTGAATTCGGGAGCACTACAACAAAAACTACAACAAAATTAACAACAACAACCCTATTAGTTGTTGTTGCTATTTTGCTCGCGAGTCTTTTTTGCGACTTCACGGCGCCGAATAGGCAAAAATAAAGTTGGGAGCAGCCGCTAGCTCCCGGAGCCACTGCGTGCCCACCGCTGGTCTAAAATATCAATTTGCTATCCAATATTAATATTATTTTTATTTCATATGGCTATGTTTAATATCTTAAACTCTTTGTCAAAAATAAACATATAGTATTAAAAAAATAAATTTTTTAAATATTTATACTATCAAAACTTTTTCTGACATATTTTTAAATAACAATTTACCTTTTTTTAGGGCGATCGTTGTTCGCTTTTCATACAGGAAGTGTACCAGGAGGATGCGGGCAACTACAAAGTGGTTGCCATCAACTCGGCGGGCGAAACGTCGAGCAGCTGCGAGCTGAAGGTGACGCCACTCAACATGGCCGAGCCCGCGACCCGAGCACAAGTTGAGCGTCAATCGCTGCCGAAGGAGACGCAGCCGAAGTTTGAGCGACTGCTGTCCGATGTGCTGGCCGATGAGGGGGAGCAGGTGGTGCTGGAGGTGCAGGCGACTGGGGATCAACCGCTGCGAGCCCAGTGGTATCTGACCAACAAGGAGCTGCAGTTGAACGAACGCGTGATCACACAAGCCAATCCGGAGGAGGGCAGCTTCAAGCTGATCCTCAACAACGTGGAGGCGAGTGACAAGGGCGTCTATACCGTCAAGGTGTCCAACAATGCGGGAGATGCCAAGTGCTTCTCCCATTTGATTGTCAAGTCTGTCAACATGCCGGAGAATCGGCGGGGAAGTCAATCCTCCTCGTTGGTGGAGATCGTCGAGCGTCACGTGTGTCCCGAGTTCAAGGAACTGTTCAGCGACAAACAAGCCCAGATCGACGATGTGGTCAAGTTTGAGTGCATCGTGATTGGCAAACCGATGCCCAAGATCCATTGGTATTTCAACGATCAGCCCGTGCACGGACACAATTTCCTCGTCTTCACGAGCGGCGATCGACAGGTTCTCACCATACAGAAGTTAACCCACGATGCCGTGGGCAAGATCAGTTGTGTGGCCGAGAACGAGGCGGGCAAGGCGACCTGTGTCGCCTTCCTCAACATCATTGGCAGCGGTCCGCCGGCCTCAAGTGATCTGCAGACCATGACCCAGGAACACAACACGGAGTCCTCCCGCGTGACGATCAAGAAGCAAACCTTTACCACCACATCCACATCGCAGGTAGGATTTTATAATAGAGTTGTTGATAAAATATTGGTATAATTATTGGTTAAATTTGGATTAGTATTTCTAATAAATTGGATTATTTTTGGAAATAATCGTAGTGACTATATAATTTACTGTTGAAAAATTTGTGATTATTTAATGGTTACGATTTCAAAAAATCAGAAATAAAATTATTACAATTATTCAAAAAAAAAATCAGAAAAAAATAAAAAATAATCAAAAATAATCTACTTGAGTATTCGGATTATTTTTGATTTTTTCTGATTATTTCTGATTATTTTTGATTATTTATGAGTATTAAGTAATAATCAAATTATTTTAAGTTTTCACAATCAAAAAATAGCCAGAAAAAATCATAAAAAATAAATTTCAAAAAATCATAAAAAATACTTCCAAAAATATTTTTGAAAACTTTTCTTTGCAGACCCTATAAGAATTGTTTTGTAGAATTTTTTTGCATCCCAACATTTTTTTTTTAATCGAGAATAAAAGTTGAAAACGTTGATTTTTACAAAAACTCAAATATATAAAATTATTTTAAATGTTTTCAAATTATGAGTTGATATAACATTAGTTTTCTGTAAATACTTTTGATTAGGTTTGTATTTTAGTTAGTTGTAATTAAAGCTTTTGAATTTAGTTGCTTTTTGTGCTGTTTGAAATAAGCTGTGAGCCACTGTATATGGTAAAAAACGGTTAATTTTGAAACATACCTAGATATTTATATCATAGATATTATCGATATTTTGTTTGTTAAAAATATAAAGAAAAATAATTTTTTTTTGTATCGAGATTTTAACGATTTTTAAAATATCAACAACCCTATTTTATACTTCTAATATTACAATCATCGATGTAGATGTAAATCGTTATTTTATAAATCGAT
Organism: Drosophila recens; assembly: GCA_037043495.1. Taxonomy (NCBI): domain Eukaryota; kingdom Metazoa; phylum Arthropoda; class Insecta; order Diptera; family Drosophilidae; genus Drosophila; species Drosophila recens. The sequence goes on from JBAMBJ010001569.1 coordinate 33,150, forward strand.
ATCAATGCTTTTTTATAAATATATTGGTATTTTTAACATTCCTAATCGCAGGTTAATTCCTATGAGGGAAATGTGCCACAGACGGAGGTGCATCATTCGTCTGCCCACATCGATCAGTCCATCAAGCAGCTGGGACAACAGAGGCCCGAGATCGTCGAGAGTCATCACTACCAGGAGCTGAACAAGAGCAAGGAGATGAGCAGTCCGAGTCTGCAGCAGAAATCCTTTACGCTCGTCCAATCCTCCAATAATGGAGTCTCTGCCCTACCGATGCCCGACTCCCCCACACGTCTGAGGAAGGAGATCGCACCACGTTTCACCACACCACTCAGTGGCAAGATTGTGGATCAGGGCGCCAATGTGAGCATGGAGGCCATCTACGACGGTTATCCCTCGCCCGAGATCAAGGTCGAGAAGAATGGCGATCAGCTGTTCGATAATGCCCACACCAAGATCTCCAACAAGTGCAATCGCGTTACCATTGAGCTCAAGGAGGTGGGCGTGGCCGATGCGGGGCGGTATGCGGTAACCGCCTCCAATGCGGTGGGTCAGTCCACCAGCACCGCCGATTTGGTTGTCAAAAGTGAGTAACAATTAACTTAATATTTAATAGTAAATAAAACAAAAGAATAAAAAAAAGAAAAGAAAAGATATTACAAATTGTTATACTTTAAACGAATTCCAAATATTTTTACATAAGAATAAATATTTCCGAATAAAACATAGGTATGCAAAATTAGAAACCACAAAAACAATCCAAAAATATCAATTAGGAAATTGAAATTAAGAAATTATTCTGAATTAAAAAAATTGGGAAAATTCTTTTTTATTGAAAGAAAATATTAAAAATATGTAAAAATTTAATTTTTATGCTGGTTTTCTATCAAGGTAGATACAAAATTATATTTAGATAATCCATATTTCTAGATAATTCTGAAATGGTACGATAAAATGCGCTGGTTTCATTTAAGATGAATTTATAATTTAAATAAACCATATTTAATTTTGGCTTTTCAAATATTTGATTTTTTAATATTAATAGAACAAATAAAAAGAATTTGTTCTCGATGTTTATTTTTTTAGCGAAAATTATTCATATTAATATTAAAATTTTCAAAACTTTCGTCTTAAAACTGCCTCTTGTTTTAATTTATTTACAGTTTTCAGCATATTTACGAAGCTAGTTAATTTATGTGCCAAGTTTATCAGTTTCCCAGAACTATAATGATCCATCACTAGGGAGTAAATCATAGGAATTGGGTTGCACATATGGCCTATATCGTATGCCAATATTCGTATGGTCCATCAATCAGTTTGGGTTAACATTAAAGTGTCATTGTCGGCGGCGTCAATAGATCTTTAAACGTCAATGCCGCCAGTTTTTGCCATATTGATGAGTTTTTAGGTGGCATTTTGCAGTTTTCATTTTCATTTTCGTTTTCCTCTGTTTTGTTTATATTGAAAACGATGGCCCCGCAGGGGGAAAAGGCAAACGGAAATTTCTTACAGAATTTGTATAAATATTTTTGTTCAATGCGGGGAAAATGAGAAAAGAAAAATGGGCAAAAATTATGTAAAATTTTCGTAGAACATAAGTTTGTTAAATGAACTTCTATTCGCGGATTTGTCGTCTTGTGTGGTTTCTGTTTAAAATTATATTAAATGTATTTTTACTGCCTGTCTACATGAATTACTCATTATAGCTGATCGCTGTGTATCTCGGACATATGTACAAGTAAATTATTTGGCGATCTTTAAGATCTGTTGCAATGACATACAAAAATACATATTTATTTTCTGTGGTTCGTTTGTTGTGGCTTTCAAATTGAAAGTGGATTGCAATGACAGACAAACCACAACATATGGTCCACCACACTGAGCATTGAATATTTTCCAATACTTATTTTCTAAGAATGCCAACTTCTCATTCTGTTTCTGCAGAGACCATCTTTCCGCCAGTCTTCGGTCGTCGTTTGCAGGCGCAGGTTAGCAAAAAGGGTGAGAAATTGATCATGGAAGTGGAGGTGACAGGATTGCCGGAGCCAACAGTTACCTGGCTGAAGGACGATCAACTTATTAAGGATGCAGGAATCTCCGAGCATCGTCTGCTTGCCCAGGGCAACTCCTACAGGCTGATCATTGAGAGAGGTAAATAAAACTTTAATGAAAGCTATGAACTTAATTAAAAAAATAATCTGTATGAAATGAAAAAACCCCAACTTAACTATTTTGAGAGAAGTTACTTGAAATAGGTTGCATTTTTATTTTCAATATTATTTAAATAAATTCGTTTTACCTGTTATATGAAATATAAACTATATAAATACTTAAATTATTTTAAAGTTTCAATTTTTATTTAGAATTAATCATAAACATCTTATTTTAAATTTATTCATAAAAAATATCTAAATTTCATTTAGATTTTCAAAAGTTTAACCAGGATTAAATTATCGTATCTAATTCAACTAAATTTATTTATCTTTTTATTTAATTAAAATAAATGTGAAATTTCATTTTCACATTTTTTTTTGTTATTACTAAAATTAATACATATATTTGTACTTAATTTTAATGCACTGACACATAATAAATTATTTTAACAATAAGTTTTAATTTAAATTTAATTATTTTCTGTTATCTACAATTTTTATAATAATATTTTCCAGAATATTTTTTTTTTTCATATTAAATTTGTACAGCACAAAAAAAACTACCAATTATTTTGATATTTTTTTAACATTTTTATTGATATAAGAATAACTTTGTGAATTTCTAAGTTAATCCTTAAACATAATTGTTATTTTATAATTTCTTATAGTTCTCAAAATATACTAAAATTTATATTTTACAATTTTAGTTTTTATCATAAAACTATTTTATGTACAAATCATGACAATATCTGCTTATTCAATATCTACTCCCACTTTAGCGCAAATCTCTGACTCTGGCAAGTACATGGTGAAGGCAACAAATGCTGGGGGCGAGGCCAAGAGCATTGCGGACTGTGCGATCCTGGAATCATCGCCGGAACGGCTGCAGGAGGTGGTCAGGACAATCGTCTATGAGGCGCCAGCGTCCAGTGAATTCAAAACTGAAGTAAGTGTGCATGTGCTCAATATCTAAACAATCCACATGACTGAAAACTGAAAAATCTCGAAATCTTACTTTCTATAAACTTTCAACCCACCTACATATGCTATAACTACTCTCCAACTATCTATACTATAAATATCTATCTATTTATTTTCTCTTTTAATTTGTTAACGTTGATTTGATTTGATTTATATACATACATATATATTTTATATTTATATTTATAATAAACATATATTGTGAATTCTCTTCTCTCATGATTTCGACGTTGTTCGTTTCGCTTTGCTCATATCAAATCATTTTGGGTTGTTATACACCATATGTACACACAAATAGAACCACTTCAATAAAGAGCCACAGTCGTATCAGATCAATCAGAGCGATGCAACCACTGAGAATGATATGCATGGTTTATCCGAGTCGAAAGTCATTACTGAGCATCGTTGCACCACCGAGGCAACAATGCGTCTAGAGCACAAATCGACTTATCTCGATCTGCCCGATGAGCTAACAACAACAACAACAACAACAACACCAAAGACAACCACAACAACAACCACCACAACAAATACCAATAACAACAATAACAATAACACTGCCAGCATGGATCAAATCGATACAACTTCCACTTTCAAGTCAACCACACAAATCCAACCACCACCACCAGTGCCGCCCAAGCCCTGTACGCCCCTTGTGGCCACGCCCTTTGGCCAAGAGCAACAACAACAACAATTGGAAACGCGCTACGAGATCAGCGAACGCAAAAACGAACACAAATCGAGCTCATCCTTTGAGTATTTCAAGAAAATGGACGAGAATACGGTCACCCAGCGACCCAAACCACTGGCCCAACGACCCCTGGAGACGGTGGTGCGTCAACCACACGCTCAAACACTCGCCGAGGAGCTGCGAAGTTTGAATTTAATACCCGGAGCACCACCAGAATTTTGTTATACACCCAAGTCGGAGATTCAAGTGCCCAGACAAGCGTTGATTCAGGATAAGATCAAAATACTGGCGGAAGTGCAGCCCAAGGAGACACCACCACAGGGTGGTGTACCAGTATTTCCACCACCTATGAATCTGCAAAGTGTACAGCATGAAACCACAATGACTAAGGAGGTGAAGGTCGAGTATGGTCACCCTATTTTGAGACCTGCGGCGATTCTGGCAACGCCCGCACAACAAAATACGCGTTCGCCGTCGCCCAAGCCCTCGGCGGAGGGCGTGGCCATGTCCAGGCTGTGGACACCGAGTGGCGTCGCTGGTTCGAGTGGTGCAAGCGAACCACAAACGGAACCCTTGACCAAATTGGCAACGCCAACGCCAACGAAGGAATTGAATGCGCCATTTTTGGTGCAGCAGGTGGCTAAGAATATTGCAGCACCAGCAGCAGTTGCACCACAATCGGCTGCACCACCCGTCACTCGCGTGGTCAACATTGAACTGGAGCCGGGGGAACCACCCGAAATTTGTTTTGCACCAAAATCGTCGGAAGTGCGACGTCATTCCTTAGTTGAGAGCATGGAACAGAAATTGGAGCAGAATTTGATGCAGGGACCCAGCAAAGTGTTGCCCCACTCGGTGCCCACTTTAACACCAGCAGCACCACCGACGAATGGCGCCATCTATCGGCCACCGCCGCCAGTGCTGCCCACGCGAAATCTGCTGGGCATTAACTATGAAAGTGACTACGAAAGTGATCGCTACAAGTACAGTGGCAGCGAATCCGATGAACCAGGACAACGAGCTCGCCAACAGCAACAACAACAATATCAACCACAACAACAACAACAACAACAACCACCCGTGTCCTTGCAAACGTCCTTCAAGTCGAGTGGTTATGCTGCCGACACTGAGGAGCATTCGAGTTATCGCAAATCCGAGTCGAGCTTCTATGAGACAAAGTCATCGTCGTCTACAACCACCGCCACCGCACCACCGAAATTAATGCCAGAGCCACCAGCTCAGCTTTACTTTACGCCACAGCCAACACCACAGCAATCACAGCAATCTCAGCAATCCCAGACGAGTTACAGTCAGGACGGGAAGGTTCGCATAGATCAACGATCAAAGATTAGAGCTGAAGAAATATCGATAAGCCTTTTAATAAATGTCGATATTTTAAAAAACAAATAAATTATCGATATTGATAAAAACTTAATTTCTCTTCGGCTCTATGTTAGATTGATAACAGATCTCAATTTAATCTATCTAAAAACTAGAGCTGGAGAAACATCGATAAATTAATTTCTTAAATTTTTTATAAATATCGATGTTTTTAATCATTGACTTTAAATTTTTTTTAAATGTTTAGAGAAAATGTAGAGCTAAATTATTTTTATTTGATAACATTCACCTGGAAAATCGAAAATATCGATATCGATAAAAACTTAATTTCTCTTCAGCTCTATACAAGATCGACTACAGATCTCAATTTAATATATCTGTTGTTGCCGTTATTTATGTGTTGCACTTGGAAAATTGGCAATTGGCCATTTTCCTTTCCTCTGCAAAATTGTATACGTGTTGTTGTCTGTCTCTCTCTCTCTCTGTGTTCCTGTCCTTCTCTAACCAGCTTCATAAGCTCGCTTGCCCTTAATCCTGCCTCTTTCTCTCATTCAGTCCAAGTTCTACAATTCATATCACTAAGCTCATTTTGTGCCATTTTAACCAAGCGATTGCTCGAGTTTAAGTTTGTTAAACTAATCTGACAAGCAAGTTTTATGACTATATAAAAGATACAGACTGTCTACAGACTGACTAACTCCAAGATAAATACTAAAAAAAAGGAGTCAGAACTATCATTATTTTCTTATATTTAATGATTATTTAAAAAATTATGACATAAGGAGTTGATTTAACGTAAAATATATAGGATGCCCGTTACTTGTTTAAACATTTATAAAATTTTAATTGCACACTTTTTTCACGCACATTGAATTAGAACTTAAATCTGTCATCCAACTTTCAATATGTCCAATAATAATGCGACTTAGTGGGATGATCATTATTTTCTTATTTTCTATTTCTATGATAATTTAAAAAATTATGACAAAAGTAGTTGATTTAACTTGAGATATAAAAATTCGAATTTTGAAATAACCAAACCATAAAAACCTCTTTACGAGGTAAAGTCTAGTGACGAAAACATTTTCATGCCCCAAAATTTCTGATATCCAATTTTGTGACGAATAAAATTAAGTTTTACACATAAATTATTTTAAACAAAATTTTTGCACTCGGCACATTGCGCTAAAATGTCTCAAATCTTCAGACCAAATAAAACTTACTGTTTTGCGCAGTGCCGAATGCAAAAATTTTGTTTAAAATAATTTATGTGTAAAACTTAATTTTATTCGTCACAAAATTGGATATCAGAAATTTTGGGGCATGAAAATGTTTTCGTCACTAGACTTTTACCTCGTAAAGAGGTTTTTTTATGGGATATCAGAAATTTTTGAATAAGACATCAGAAATTTTGAAATTACAATATTTTGTGACAGTATAGCTTTGTCAACTTTGATTATTGTTTGTACAAGCTATAACAAATTGTCTGGCAACACTGGTCCCCTTTACAAACAAACATGCCCAGCGCAAAAGCTATCAGCACTCTTTAACTCTGGGTGCTATGACACTTTGCTGCTGCTGTCCTATTCCCATTCTAAGTAAAATGTATATATTCAGCTAACAGGTAATTTCCGCATAACGCTGCAAGCAGTGTCAAAGAGCCCTTCGAAATACTTTTTCAACGATATATAGATCGCATCTGTAGGTTCTATCGTTTGGATGCTATGGGGGTTTCAATTTTAGCGGTTTTTAGCGATTTCCCGCTAAACTAGCGATTTCCCGCTAAACTAGCGATTTTTCGCAAAAGTCGTAGAGCAAACGTTTCCAGATTTTTGAACAGGAACAAGTCCTCATTTAAACATTTAAGCTAAATCAACGATTTGATCCAAACAAACAAACTGGCTGCTATGACTCTTTGTTGCTGCTGCCCTTTTCCAATTCAAGGTAAGACGTATATATTCAGTTAATAGGTTATATCTTCCAAACCTATCGGTAAAATTTTTTGTGTCATATATCAAACAACGCGAAATTTTACAAACTAAAACATATTGAAATTTAAAAAAATCGTTAGCGGCGTTTTCTCAAAAACCGCCAAAATGTGGGGGAAAATACCTTATGTCACCTGTAGCAATTTACCTATGTACTTTAGAAAAAAAGTTAAAAGGTATGCATAACAGCCCTTCAAAATACCTTTTCAACGATATATAGATCGCATCTGTAGCTTTTATCGTTTGACTGCTATAAGGGTTTTAATTTTAGCGGTTTTTAGCGATTTCCCGCTAAACTAGCTTTTTTCGAAAAAGTCGTAGAACAAACGTTTCTAGATTTTTGAGCGGGAACAAGTCCTCATTCAAACTTTTAAGGTAAATCAACGATTTGATCCTAACAAACAAACAAACAGACAAACAGACAAACAAACAAACAAACAGACTGACTTTTCATCTCGTTTTGAGAAGGGCACCAAAAGTTTCAAAATTAATTATCTTCTGAACCAGTGATCGGATTTTGATGATCAAGGTGTCATTCGACGCGTATTTTTGATTAGAATAGTTAAAAATTAAACAAAAAATCAAAAAGGCTCTAACGGCCCCATTAGCTCCAATAATTTAAATTTTGCCCCTCCCACATACACCTGTTTATCTCACGAACCAGGTGAGTTTTCAATAATCTTAGTATGCACATTTGTAAGATTAATTGATACCTTTCGATCGGTATATAGCTCGACCTGATCGGGCAGTCATAGCAAATTTTCCATTCTTCCTGTGTATATATGCTAGTCGCTTTCGCACACTTCGTGCTGCTTTCGTCACTAGCGCGGACTGCCGTCCGCAGTGATTTATTGTAAAAAATTAGGCAAAAAATGATTTCTTCGAAATAAATTAGATTGAATGTACTTAGAATGAATCCATGATAATAAAACCTTTGCTTTGTTATTGAATCAGTTTTTTTTTAAGCTATGAGTAATTTTTTTTAATAATTTTATGTTATTTACTTTATATTTTATATGCATTTATTTCAGTTTTAATCTGTGTGTTTCGCATTGTTGTACATTGTTTCTTAATTCGATTTAAGTGTTTGTTTAATGATTTTAACCAGCGGTGGGCACGCATTGGCTCCGGGAGCAGCGACTGCTTATTGGAGTTATTGTTGTGCTCTCGAATTCAGATTTCGTGCCCATCGCTGATCTTAACTGTTTTATGCATCTGCCTGTTTTCTAATCTCATTTTTGTTGTATATATGATTAATTTCTATGTGATCTTCCTCTAATTAAATTCTCAAATCTCCTTTCTTTCGCAGAACTACAAGTACAGCTCGTCGAGCATGCAACAACAGAGCAGCAGCAGCTCGACCCACCACGAGACCAAGCAGTACTCCTCGAATGCCACGCCCCTAATTACGCCCAGTCCAGTGCCGGCACAGCGCAGGACACCAGCTGCCGAATTCAGCGATTACAGCAGCGAGATCGACGAACGTTTCCGATCCGCGTCGCGGGCCAACGAGTCCGATGCGGAGATCAAGGGATATCGCGTCGTCTTTCCACCAACTCCGACGCCCAGAACGAACATTGCGAATGGTCACAAGTCGCCGGTGGTTGTGGTTACCCCGTCGCCCATGGAATTTGAGCCAACACCAGCCGAAATGGGCAGCAGCTATGCGAGGCCCAAGTTTGAGCCAATAGGAAAGGAGATTCGCCATGAGATTCGAACGGAGAGCAGCTTCAAGAAAAGTCAGCAACAACAGCAGCAGCAACAGCAACAGCAACATGTCTTCAAGCCAAAACCTGTGGCAGCCAAGTTTATAGCTGCCACACAACAACAGCAGCAACATCAGCAGCAACAACAACAACAACCACTGCCCAGTTTCCGACCCACCACCATGTACTACAATGCGGTGGCTGGTGCCCCGATGCACACGGCCAAGGTGGCGCACGAGACCAAGAACGTGATGCAGATGCACGAGTCCACGGAGAGTTCACAACGCGTGGTCAACATGCAACAGACGAAGCGCGTGATTCACTTCGATAACAGCAGGTAAGATGTTAGCTAAGGCAAATTATAATAACATAACATAATATATCTGATCACCCAGCTGAGAAAAGAATTGTAACAACTTAATCCATTGTACGACTTTTTTTCCCCTTTTTAAATTTTGAAATCTGGTGTTTTTGAACGGTTTTTCTTTCTAATTTACATATCATCATGGATCATCAAATCATATCATATCATAAATATTAAAGCTGCCATATAAATATGTTTCTTGAGCAATCTCAATCTTGGTTAAAAATTTGGTTGTACATAATATTTTATTTTAATAGAGAATCAAGCCGAAACATATCGAGCCCTATTTGCGACAATAACGTATGCGCCATTTTCCGAAATTTTTTTTCTTATGCCAATACGTTTATAAACACCACCCGCATCTGCACCTAAAATATTACATTTTTATTTAATATATTCACGGAGATATTGACCTGTGAATAATAACGTAAGCGACAAATGACACGAAGAAATCAACTTAACGAAACCTAAAAAACTCTCTCCTGTAAAATTGCGTTTTGGCGCATACGTTATTGTCGCAAATAGGGCTCGATATATCGGTTCCGGTATTTTGGTAAAAGGCTCTATTTCGGTTTCTTCCTTTGGGTTTTTGTATTAGTACAGATGCGTATCGGTACAAAGATAAAATCTAAAATTGTTTTTAAATGTACAAAAAACAAACAGAATTCAACAGAAATTTGCACGAAAACAATTTTTTTATCGAGATCAGCTCGACTGTATTTTAAAGTTATTTTTAATTGAAAATAAAATTATATAAATCAGCGGTGGGCACGCAGTGGCTCCGGGAGCAGCGACTGCTCTAAACTATTTTTCTGCCGTGACTCGCTGTTGATGTTGTTGTAGTTGTTATTGCTGTGCTCCCGAATTCAGATTTTGTGCATTGATATAAATTCATATATTACGGAAAACCACATTTAATTTTAAGAAATATGTACCGAAACCGAATCGAAACAGTTCCGATATCCAATAGAAAGTTTAAGGACTTTAAAATTTGATGTGTCATTCTCGAGAAATATATTTTAAATGCGAGCTTATCATTTAAAATAATACAAAAATGTTTGGGATACCCATTACTTGTTTAAATATGTACAAAAAATTTCATTGCATACTATTAGGCACTTACCTTAAATAAGAACTTAAATCTGCCATTACCACCTTTCTATTTGTTCAATCTTATTGCGATTTAGTAGGATGATAGCTAAAAAGAAATATATGTTTAAAGGAAAAATGCAATCAAGAATCCTTGTCATCCCTTTTCTTAAATAGTCCATCGGGCAGACGTACGCCCTCGCAGCTGCCGCCGCCGGCCACGCCCACCAAGTTCATACCGGGCGAGTATCGGGAGAGCGACTATGAGAGCGAGGTGGAAGGGGCGCGCATTCAGCCGCTCTGGTCACCCCACGGCGATGGTCTCACCAAAGGCTATCGCCGTGTGGCGCCTCCCCAAACCGGAGGACGTTCCTGCAGCTTGCCACGCACCTACGAGCGCGTGCTGTCCCCAATGGAATTCGATCGTGGCCCGGAAATGCCCAGCAAAATTCACGTGGACATCAATACGCTGCGGAAGGAGCAGCGTGGAGGCAGCACGGTGACTATACAGAATCGCACACAGTCCTTGAATCGCAACAGCAGCATGAGGCAGCAACAACATCAGCAACAACAACAACAACCACATTATGGTCAAGATCAGCTCGACAATCAACTGCGAGGCGGAACTTTGCCACGTTATGGCTACAACTCGTTGCAGCAGCAGGCGGAGGGGCAGGGCAAGCGCATGAACTCGACCTTCCTGCAAAAGTCGCACCAATTCATCGACGAAGTCACCAGGGATGTGCAGAGCTCGTCAGGTTTACGTCCGGGCTTCAAGCGCGCGCCCAGCGAGGGCAGCAATCAGCCGCAGGCTTACAGGGACGAATCTCGGGTCTCTCAATACGGTAAGTTTTTAAAATTATTATTTGTAGAGTCATCATAAATAATCACATTCCCCTTTGAATTGGTTTTGAAAGTTCAGATTGATATTGAAAGTATTGAGATTGAAAATTTGTTGAGTGCATTAAACTAACCACAAACCCCGCTCTGAAAGCGTACCTTAGAATAAAAATATAAACCAAAATTGGGAAAAAGAATGAGGTAGCCAAAACTAGGAACTCTGTAATAAATCGGAAAAAAAATGGAAAGAAAATTATGATCAAGAAATAATTATTTCGAAGTGTGAAAAAATTAAAAACTATGCCAAATTTAATAGCCAAATTAAAATCAATGCTTTCTTTTAAAAATATTCAGGGGTGCCACAGAAATTTGTATGAAATTTATGTCAAATTCAAGCGAAAGCGATTCCTGTGGCACCCCTGATAAATAAGTTTGGAATTTTCTATTTTTATTTTTTTCTCCCAATTTTTGTTTAATTTTTTCTACGTTCCTTAGTTTGATTTCTTCAAAATTTGTTCTTAGTTTTTTGTCTATATTTTTGCAATTTTTACAAAAAAATATTCAGAGTTTTTTTGTTCGGAATTCGCATGAGGTACCCCTACTAAAACCAACACCCATTTATTTTGGTACATGTTATTGATAAGTTTTTGTATACAAAACAACAAAAAAAAAAAACAAATCCCCAAACGTAATTCAGGCACCAAATGCGTCGATCCCAATACCGGTTTAATCTATTTCAAATACGACTTTGGCTATGAGTTTGGCATACTGTTTCCGGGCGAGGGTCACAGGTTTGTGAGCAGCCAATGGAACAGCAACAGCAACAGCAACAACAACTCGATCAATAAACAGAATGGACGACACTCGCCATATCCATTGAAACTTGCCGCTGGCAATGATTCCCTGGCGATTCCCGTGCAACACGAACGCACCACCACCGGTTACAGTTCGGACAATGAGGCACAGCGTCGCAGCTTTGTGAACTCGCGGTCGAGAGCAGGGGCTGCTCCCGGTCCCGGTCCCCTTCGTTACGCCCATAAGCGCTATAGTCTGCCCAGCAGCTACGGTCACAGCCTCGACATTCATCTCGATCGGCTGCACGCTCAGGCGCCGCGTTTGCCACCTGAGCAATTGGTGCGCACAGGTATTGATCATACTCTACACTCTACTGGCAGGATACTCTGGCTACTCGATGTTGTCACTTAGTCTAGTTGTTGTTGTCATTGATCATTCTCACCTGCTCGAGCAGCATTCGTTTACACTGTACTACACTGCGTATACTTCATATGCGCTAAACGCGGCGCATACTTGATATGAAATGCCTTTTAAGCTAATTATACATCAAATAAGTGCATGTCTATCATCAATTAACACAAAGTTTGAATTTTATCAAATTTAAATAGCATGCATAACAAATAAAGATTGTTAAGTTCGGCATGCCGAACTTTTGATACCCTTGCAGATTATAGAAATTTAGAAAAGTAAAAAAAATTTTAATTGAAATTAATGAAAGAAAAAAATTATAACTTTGTAATTATAAGTTTTGTATTGATTATATTAATTTAAGTGCCTAAAGTGCTTTTAAAAATTAATTTTAAATTCACCAACTAGAAATTGAAATTGAATTGAAATTAATGAAAGAAAAAAATTTTGAACTATTATTACTATAAATTTTGTATTTATTATATTTATTTAAGGTCCTAAAGTGTTTTTAAAAATTAATTTCAAATTCACTAACTTAATTTAATATAAAATTAATATGAGGTATATACAATTTAAAATTTATACTGAAAGGATAAAAAAAAGTTAAATAATATTGCTATGCAATAGTTATTATGAAATTTTTTTTAATTATTTCAATTCTGTTTATTATACATTTGTAAAAACGTAGCTAAAATAATAGAGTAGTTTAAAATTAACTCAGAGATTTTTTAAGTTTGGGATTAATTTTAGTTTTAATTAAATAACAAAATTGTTTGTTATAGCAATTTTAGTTGATGGAAAAACCTTTTTCAAAATTTCTGCAAGGGTATTTAAAAATGTATAAAATTTAAAAAAATATATATTTTAAATTCATATGTTTAATCTCGTTGTTTTTGCATGCATTAAATTTTTTCTTATCACATTTTTTGTCTTGTGCTTTAAAGTTAAAAGTGAAAATATTTGCGAATGAAATTAAAGCTTGTGTTGTGTTATTGCCTTGCTTTTTTTTTTGTTTGTTTCGTATCTGTGTTCGTTTTAATCTGTTGTGTTTGTGTGTGTGTTAATCCCACTAATGGACGCTGTCTGAGCCAAGCTGCAGTTTTCTAATGATTCTCGACCATCATTAGTGCCGGAATTGCCCAATACGGAGCCCGTCAATGCCCATTTGAGCCGCGATGAACAGGCACAAAGGCCGCCATTATTCATAACGGTAAGCGGAGTCATTAACCTGACCCGAATCCCCATTAAAGTCCCTACCCGCCAATTGTAATGTGTATTTTCCACTACCTCCTACAGCCTCTGAAGGATATTGCGGTGGGCGTGGGCGGCACTGCGAGATTCGAGTGCATTGTGCAGGCGCATCCGCAGCCGCAGGTCAACTGGACCCACAATGGCAACCATTTGGCACCGGGCAGTCCGGCGGGTCATCTCATTGAGTACCGGAATGGCGTGTGCCGTCTCACATTGCCGCAGGCGTATCCGGGTAAGTTTTCACCGTAACACACAGTGGTACTTTTGTACTTGTTTTTGATTGAATTAATGAAAACAAATATCAAACATTTTTCAATAAATTTATAAAAGAAAAATTTTATAGATTTGTAAGCTTGAAAACAAATATTCCAAAATTAAATTTTTATTTTTGCTTTTGACCTTATTTAATTTATTTATTGACCTCAATAAAAATATCTTAATTTTGGAAAATTTGTTTTCAAGTTTACATATCTTTAAAATTTTTAATATAAATTTATTGAAAAATGTTTGATATTTATTTTCATAAGTAATTTGTGCAGGAAAAATTACAATTATTATAATATATTTTGTATCGGAATTGTTTTGTTCAAATTCGTTTTAATATTCAAAAACTCTTAAAACATATATTTTAAAAATTTAATAAAAATTTTAATTTACTTTCCTTAGATGAAAAAAACCGTTTTCTAATTTATATTCTCAAAATGTTCTGAAATCATTGAAAAAATATATTCTGTATTAGAATTGTTTTGTTCAAATTTCTTTAAATTTTTAAAAACTCTTAAAAAATATATTTTAAAAATTTTAATTTACTTTCCTTAGATGAAAAATACCTTTTTCTAATTTAAATTCTCAAAATGTTCTGAAATCATTGAAAAAAAAAAACAAACTATTAAATATTGAATTAAAATTTAACAAAAAGTACCACTGTGCGACAATTTAACTATTTATGGAGCTCATTAATTTCATCTTTGATTCATTTATTTTGCAGACGACAATGGCAGCTACGTTTGCACCGCCATGAATCCACTCGGTGCGGCCAGCACCACCGGAAATTTGAACGTTTCGAGCACAAATCGTGGATTTAGATATTAAGCATACATATTTACAAAACATATTATTACAATATTTATTTATTTTTACTATGATTTGTTCATGCCAAAGTTTTGAAATCTTTAATCTCTCTATGTGTGTGTGCGTGTCTCTAATTCAGTTTTATAAAAAGTTTCGTTTTAATTGCTCTCAACGTGTTGCGCATCCTCTGATCCTCCGATCGCTGGGATCATTAACTAGCCGCAACATCCGACTACGTTCAGAATGAGGGACTATAGTATTACTTGTGTTTTATTGTCGAAAAAGCTAAATAAATCAATTTGAAAACGATATCAAATTTGTGTCAATTTATTTTCTACAGGAATTAAATTAATATAAATAAATAAAATAAAGAGATTTTAATCTTTACATTTACTATATTAGCTAAAAGATACCATAAACAAATTTTGTTTTATTTACTTTTCTGCTAGAACTGATCATTTAAAGTTTTCTAAAGATAATTTTCAATTTTCACGTTCCAAAAGCTCTTTTTGACGCTTTTCTGGCGCTCTCTAACGTGAATTTAATGCAGCGACTTCGAAAAAGCTTTTTTGATTTGATTCGAAAGTTTTCGAACTCGATATTGACGTTAGATGGCGCCAGCTGATCGTTTGCCGCTTAGCTGAATTTGTAGTTTTGTAATTTTAAAAAGGATTTTATGAACAAATTTTCGTATATAGTATTTGATTATAAAAACAAACTGATTTTCAATTGTATATGTTTTTGACCATCATTTTTGTCGACAGATGGCGCTAACTGAGCGATGAATATTATTTCATGTTCATTTTGAGCTAAACAAATTATATATAATAGGAATCTGGTGAAAACTACTTGACTAGATTAATGGCATTCATACTTTTGTTATAAATGGGAAATAATTTATAAATGTTTTGTTTATGAATTGCAAAAATTCGAAAAACAAAGTGCTTTGTGTACTTATGAAACATTAAAGGCAATTGATAGATATTTTGTATATCTAAGATATCGCAAATAAGAGTAAGGAAGTCAAGAAAATCAAAGCCATAAATATATATCTGGAATAAATAATGATTAGTAATCATAATCATTAGTAATTAAATTATTTAAGTTTAAAAGTCGAGCTGATGATTAAATTATGATTATTTTCGGGTTTTCTTAATTATTTATTGATTACTATTACAAAAAATAAAAAGTAATCTAAAATTATTATAATTATTCAAAAATAATCAAAAAAAAATTAAAAATAATCAAAAATAATCTATTTGAGTATTTCGGATTATTTTTGATTTTTCTGATTATTTCTGACTTTTTTATATTATTTCAAATTATTTTAACTTTTCACAATCAAAAAAGAAGCAAAAATAATCAGAAAAAATCCCAAATAATCCGAAATAATCAAAAGATTCTTTTTGATTATTTTTGATTTTTTCTGATTGTTTTTGAATAATTGTAATAATTTTAGATTATTTTTGATTTTTTGTAATCGTCATCATTATACAATCACAAATTTTTCAACAGTGAATAATATAATCACTGCGATTATTTCCAAAAATAATCTAATTAATTAGTACCTAATTCTAATCGAAATCTAGCAAGTATGATCTGGATAAATGCAAACATTTCTAGTTACTATATAGTTTTAAATGGGAAATTCTGGAATGAAAATAAACTTAATATTCTTAATTTTTTATTCTTAATACAAAATTATAAAATTTAATTTTATAAAACGAAATTTCAAAAAATACCTATAGTCGTCATAATTTTAGCTATATTCTGTTTTTTGAGGTCAACTTGTTAACTAGCTAAGAGTAAACCTTCAAATTGGGTTAGCCAATTAGCAGATACCATATGGTTTCATGAGAACATCCAAGTGTTTTTTAAAACAACATCTTGTCGTGAACAATATTTAGAATAATATTTCACGAAAAGGAAAGAATAAGTATGTATAGCTAAAACAAATGTTTGTTTGAGTGCGAGATTGAGAATGAGATCGAAAATATGGGGCCATGTGTGGGTGTCTCACTGACCGAACCGATCCGACGTGAACATGGCTATAAGCAAAGGTACAGATGAATCTTGTTTCGCCGTGCTACTCATAGATGATTTATTTCAATTTTCGCAATGTTTATTTATCTATTTTTCTTAAAATTTTCAAAGTTTTCGCCTTGCGGTCGCTTGCCAAGAAAACAAGAAAGAAAGATAGATGAATAGAAAAGAATCGCGCAATATGCAAACAATTCGAATACAATAAAGACAGGCCAGACATAAACAGACTTTTCGGACACGTTACGACTCGACTCGTCTCGACTCGATTCGATTCTCAGGCCTGTCAAAGCGAAAACTAGTCCAAAAACTGTTGGCCCAAAGTCCTTGACACTGACCAAAAAACCTCTTACCTGAGCATTATTTATAGTCTGCTGATTCAAATAAAACATTATTGAGGGTGACACATTTTTAGCTGTTTTTTCTTTTTTTTTTGGCTAAGGCGTGGGCCGAAAGTGCCTGCCAATCTGCACTCGCTGTTGGCCAAATTGTCCGAGTCATTAGGCCACCTGAGTAGCAACTGAAAACAATTTGGATGTGAGTCAAAAAACAATTCTACACTGAATCATTTGCACTATAATTGTCTATTACTTATTCAAACACATTTTTAATTACACGATTAATTTCTTAAAAATACACGAAAAATTGCATTTCAATTTGTTTTGGCCTGTTGCAAACATATGGCAACATTTTCTAGTTGAAATGATTCATTAAAATATATTCAATGTATATGTCGAAGCCAGCTGTTTATTATACATACATATGTTAAGTTTCCGAAATGTAAATAACACATGTAAATAACATTAACGCTAGCATTAGCATTCCACTTACATATGTATGTTACTCTCCATATTTCACACTCTCTTTTAATTTACATAAACATATGTTACATATTACACATATATATGTACACACTTATTCTACAAAAGCCATCCGCCACAGCACACGAAGTGCAACCAAAAAGTGAAAATAAAAGTTCTAATTCAAAGTTAAAAGTGCAAGTCTTGTTTTAATCGCCACCACTACAAACATTGGTCCTTCGAGCCGGATATCCTTCCTGACTCGCCCCAGCTAGTTCCTTGGTGAAACAAGATAAGTAATGCATTTTTATTTATGCTTCATATCACATATATGAACACTTTCTACATGCCGACATACATACATAGCCCGCCATATTTTTTATATATTCCAATATAAATTATATGTATGTATGTTTATTTCCAATTCGTCCAATTGTGTCCAGCATCCGCTAATAAAGTCCAAGTCCGACTATAAACTCTTACAAGCAAATCATATGTTCAAACCAAAATAAATATACATAAGTATATTTATTGACATATGTATGTACTTACGTGATACATTTCTACAGTTCCGTTTTCCACTGCAACATATACAAAAAAAACATCACATAACAATATTTTATTCTAAATATTATCCACAAGTCGCTGTCATCTCGTTTTGCAATATATTTTCTCCTAAATATTATTGCATTTGTCTTTGCCGCCTACGTTGTGACATACATACATATGTACTTACATATGACACACACATAGTGGCGTATGTATGTACATATTTACAAGCGTTGATTATTCCCACTTCCACTGAACACTTTAATTACATATTGAACATTTTACCGCATGCATATTATATTATATCATACTAACACATTCCTAATAACATTTATACACTTATAAAATAAAGAAAACATTGCCGGCAATCAGCAGCAACTAGTGGTAACATACATACATATATACATACGCACATATGTTCATACGTTTTGTTCTGCATACATATGTATGTATGCCGTCAGCCACAAACGCATGCACACAACAAGTAAAACGAACGAGAACAACAAACGTAAGCAGCAACAAGTGATAACATATTTACATACGCACATATGTTCACATATTTTTGTGCAGCGTACATACATATATGTACACATGCATATGCCGGCAACCACAAACATTTCCACACATAAAACACAAATTCATCAGCTGATCGAAGACATTAGGCGCGTTCCAAAATATTGCATGTAATACAATACTTATTCCACTCAGCTATATTAAGTTAATAAGTATTGTATTATCATATTTATTCCACTCGCGCATAATTCCAAAACGTAAACAAACTATCGATAAACGCAATCGAGATCATCAGCTGTAATCATCGCAATCAATCGATGCCTACTGTCCAATCGATTCATCGGTCACTTATCCAGTGAAAATCATCGTTTACAAAATATCGTCGATTCCATTTCGTTTTTTTCAACCTAAATACAAACAAAAAACAAATATTCCGTTTTTTTTGTTAAATAAAATTTATTTTCTTTGCTTTTAAAAAATAATAATACAATTTGAACATTTTTTAATATATAAAATTTATTAGAAAACTGCATCCAGTTGATTCTTTGGGATTTTTTTGGTTAACTGATTATCTCCTTTTCTTGTTATTATCACTCTCCTGTGTTCCAATAACAGAAATTAAAATCCAAATTACAATAATTCATTGTGGTAAAATTCATCGCATCCCCAGCAGCATCTCTCCATCTTTTCTATTGGCTTTTTGGTTTCGTTTTCGGGTATCTGATACTTAGAAAAAAAAGAAAGAAGTATATTCCTTTGAAGTTTGGAAACATATTATGTCAGAAGGGTCAAAGGGGACAGATCGAACAGCTAAGGATCAGCTAACCGTCCCAACCGCTAGCACTGCGCGTCGCTCTTCTGCTTCTTCTATCCCATCGGGCACGCGAACGCCTTCTGATACAAAAGGTTCCTTCAGATCAGTTGACAAGCCGAAATCCGCTTCCACTCCTCGTCTTTCGGTTTCGCCAGCATCAGTTTTAAGGACATCATCCAACACAGGATCGATAAAACCCAAGCGTGAACCCTCTGCACTCGCTTCAAAGGCAGGGTACTCTCAACGTAGTCCGGTAAAAACCAGATCCATTGGAAAAGCGTCACCTTCGGCTTCCACAATGGCGTTATCCAGCTTCATCTCCGTAACCGACAAACTTTGCCAGTTTGAGTCCCGCGTCAACACTCCCCCGTCCGACGATGACAATATCTTCACATTTGAGGTCCGCCGAGACCGTTTACAAATCCTGTGGGATAAAGTTGAGGCGGAGTACGAAGTGTGCTCAAAAGCACTCAGCCAAGAGGCGGGCAGTAACGATGTGCCAGCGATGGAGTCCAAATACGATCACTGCTACACCGTATACGAAAGGTGTATTTCCAAATTGAAAGGGCAAATCAGTCGGGCAGCTGTGCCAGCCACACAAGTCGTAGCAGCGCCCCTTTCCTATTCCGGGGGCTGTCGTCTCCCTCCGTGCGACACAGAAGTGTTCCATGGAGATTATTTGCGTTGGCCCACGTTCCGTGATCTTTTTACGGCAATATATATCAACAATCCAAGGTTGACTCCAGTTGAGAAATTGTATCATCTCAACACCAAAACAGCGGGTGAAGCCAACGATATTATCGCCAAATTTCCACTAACGAATGATGGTTTCGCATCAGCGTGGAATGCGCTCAGCGAACGATACGCTAACAAGCGGCTACTTGTCACGAGTCAGCTCAAGATTCTTTTTAACCTGCCCTCGGTTAATAGCGAATCAGGTGCAGCAATAAAAGATCTTCATAGCACCATCCAACGTTGCTTAACAGCTCTTGAACACTCCGAGATTTCCACTTCTTCCTCGTTCGCAGATTGCATTCTGGTTTTCCTGTGCACATCCAAGCTTCCTAAGCTTACTGTGTCTCTTTGGGAGCAATCCTTATCAAAGAGCTCCGGGATTCCGGCTTGGAGCGATTTGGACTGCTTCCTTAATGAGCGCTATCGCACCTTAGAGCAGATAGAGGATTTAAAACCTACTTCCAACTCTCAGAGCGTTTCCATTTCATCCTCCCGTAATAGCGCAGGCTCTAAGAGGTTGAATTCTTTCGAAGCAAAGGTTAGCATGAAAAGCAAAACGTGCGATTTGTGCTCCAGGGAAAATCATCCAGTCCGCTTGTGTCCTCGTTTTTTGCAGATGTCTGTCAATGAACGGGGGACATATATTAAGCAGAAAAAACTCTGCTTGAACTGTTTCGCGAGAGGCCATCAATTGCGAGAATGCACGAGTGCGCACAATTGTTTTACATGCAAGGGTCGGCACAACACTCTACTGCATCGAGGCGAAGCCGCCTCCTCGACATCCAATCCTGCGACTACGTTAAATGAGAACGCTGCTTCTTGGCAACCTTCTAATTCCAATATACAGTCCACTCCAATTCAGTCAACAGCAAATGTTCAAAATTATTTTGCTGCGAACAGCCAAGGTGTTCTCCTCGGCACAGCGGTCATAAATGTATGTCATTTGGGATCTACATATACCGCTCGTGCTCTGATCGACTCAGGATCTGAAGCCACCTTCATTTCTGAACGATTATTCCAGACGATAAAGTTGCCATTCCAATCCGTACACGCGCAAGTCTCAGGACTTAACCAGGCGATTGCAGCCCAAGCTCAAAAGCTATGTCACTTCCAAATGGGTTCTCCTGCGAAACCGAGATTGCGCATAGAAACTTCCGCGTTCGTTATTCCTCAATTGGCAGGTAATTTGCCTTCATACACGATCCCACAAAGTTCATTGAAGAATCCCCCAAATATCGAGTTAGCCGATCCCTCTTTCTATCGGAGCTCACAGATTGACGTTCTCATAGGAGCGGATATCCTTCCATCCGTGATTTTAAGCGGCTCCTATCCGAATATCTGCGGCTCACTCCTTGGGCAGGAGACAGTTTTCGGCTGGATCCTAACTGGCCCAGTTTCAAAGATCGTGCCTAGTTCCATCTCCTCTTTCACAACGCGAATTTCGGTCAGCGATGGAGGGGAGCTCGATAATCGTCTCTCCAAATTTCGGGCGGTGGAGGATATTCCAACTAAGTTGGTCAATGAGTCCGATTCCTTCTGTGAATCAAACTTTGTTCGGACGACTTCACGGAACGGATGTGGCAGATATGTGGTCCCTTTTCCATTCCGAAATCCTGGCAATATCGTTTTGGGTCATTCTAAATCAATTGCACCTACTCAATTCCTGAAAAACGAGAGTCATTTATCCAGAAGCGTCTTTTTAAAAGAGCAGCACAACTCTGTGCTCCAAGATGATCTCGATTTAGGTCACATAACACCAGTTTCTCCGCATGGCATCTCCGCAAAATTCCATTTCTATGGTCACGATGTTTTTAAACCTGATAGCACCACTTCTAAGTTACAAGTAGTTTCCAATGCATCTTGTCCATCTTCAAATGGCAAGAACCTGAATGATATCCTTCATCCAGGACCCATTCTGCAATCCGATCTCACTATGCAGATCCTTAAGTGGCGACACTTTCGGTATGTCTTTAACGCTGACATTACGAAAATGTGTCGTCAAATCCTGGTGGACCTCGAGCATATTCCGTATCAACGAACTCTTTCCCGAAAGGCAGATGGCGAGATCGGAGACTTTGAGCTAAGCACAGTAACTCTCGGAGTGAATTGTGCCCCATTTTTGCCACTCAGAGTCCTTCGACAAGTCGCCCAAAACTTGCAGTATCCTCTCGCAAGTAGCGTCAGTTTCCATACAAAGGCGCGTCGAAAAGGTGACTCTTCTTCTGACGGAGGAGAGTATTCTATGGCCGTCTACATTGGGAGACACGTCTCAAAGCGGATCCTAAACTTAAGAGAACAACCTGCCTGTGCTGTCCAACTAACCTCCGTGTGTTTTCTGTCAAGTTCTTTCGTCCACACTAAGGATACTTCTTTATTATTTTTAGTTTCCAAACACAACGTAAAGATGCCAGCACGCAAACCCACACAGCACGACCGTCCCATCGGTGTCGACTCCTTCCGTTGTCGGGTGTGCCGAGGAGTGCATGCGCTGCGGAAATGCCAGCGCTTCCTGCGACTCACAGCCGAGAAGCGCCTCCGAGCAGTGCTTATTAATAAGTACTGCCCCAACTGTCTCGCGCATCAACACTCGGGGCAATCCTGCCGCAGCGCTGGCAGATGCAAGGTCTGCAACAAGGACCACCACACTCTCCTCCACATCAAGGAAATTCGGCCATCCAGGAGGCCGGAACGAGCAGCAGGTCGACGAACGTCTCCGTCTTGTCCGCGGTCTCCAACCGCCCCTGAGCACTCGCCGCAGTCTCCCCCCCATCCTATCCGCACGTCATTGACGTCACTGGTGCAGCACAACACGGTGAGCGTCCTGCCGACGGCTCTGGTGAAGCTTGAGGTCGGATTAAAACGGTACGATATCCGCGCCCTGATCGACCCGTGCAGTCCCACCAGCCGCATCGCTACATCTTTGGCAACGGCCTACGGGCTATTCGTCACCCGTGTGGGTGCGGAGGGTGTCTGCACGGTGATCCTCCGATCACCGGTAACGGACTTCCGCCGGGAAATCCTCCTCCAACTCGACCCCAAGCTCGAGTGTCGCACTCCACTGCGCACTGTCTCCACTGATGCAGACCAATTCAAGAGCATCGTTTTGGCCGACAGTCATTGGAATCATCCCTCCACTATCCGCTTGGCTCTCGGAGCCGATGTGTACTCCCACATCATTCTAACCGGTGTTATACCGAGCGTGACCGGTCGACCGATGGCTCAGAACACCGTTTTTGGTTGGATCCTGTCTGGAACATGCGGCCAATGATTGCCTTTGCAATATATTGCAAGGGGGGGAGTATGTCGAAGCCAGCTGTTTATTATACATACATATGTTAAGTTTCCGAAATGTAAATAACACATGTAAATAACATTAACGCTAGCATTAGCATTCCACTTACATATGTATGTTACTCTCCATATTTCACACTCTCTTTTAATTTACATAAACATATGTTACATATTACACATATATATGTACACACTTATTCTACAAAAGCCATCCGCCACAGCACACGAAGTGCAACCAAAAAGTGAAAATAAAAGTTCTAATTCAAAGTTAAAAGTGCAAGTCTTGTTTTAATCGCCACCACTACAAACAGTATATAAGATACATATAATCGCAGCATAAATTTTCAACTTTTAAAAGAAAGAATTTCATAACTTTGTCTAAACTTTTTCTCTATTTTCTGGTTGACCTTGTGCAACATTTTTTGGCACATTGGCAAAATTTTGTATAAACATCACACATAATTTCAAATGTTTTTCTTCTCCCAACCTTTTCTAAGCCCAAACATTTTGCAATTTTTCCAACATTCGCATTCATAATGATTTACGCTCTGCAGAATTGAGAATTTTTGCAACATTTTTATTGCCACGCGTTTAAAAAAAATAATAAAATTAAAAACAAAAAATATTGTCCACTAAAAGTTCGACAAGTCGGACGAGTTGACAATTTTTAAAGCTCTCAGTGAGAATAGAATTTTTGTGTGATGAATATGCCGCATCTATACAAACATTCATTTTGATGCTCTTTTCTCTCATTTTCTCTGTGTGTTTTTCCCAATTAATTAGGCAATTTCTAAATATACACTAATGAACTCAACGCGAGTCACACACAAATGTTCTTTATTTGCTACTTAAAATATTTCAACATTTTGACCTCTTTCTGCTTTTCCAAGACTCCTAACTTGTAAGCCAGCTAAAATGATGTTGGTAAAAATAGCATAAAAATCAATATATTAAGACAACAAATTATTTGAACAAAATTAATCAAATTTCAATGAAGAATAATTAAAGCAAATTGAATCAGTCTTGGCATACCCCAGGGAAATAAGTACTAGATCGTTCAAAAAGTCCCCGGACTGACACATAGGCCACTCCACTAAAATTTTGAAATAAATTTTTTTAGACTGACTAGTTCATTTCTAGGCTCCAGTGAAAATTTGAGCGCAATCGGAAGCTTCGCTATCGAGTTAGAAATATTATTGTTGTGCAACTTTTTAAGTTTTTTGAAAAATGGAAAAAGCTGAATTTCGTGTTTTGATTAAACACTGTTTTTTGATGGGAAAAAATACCGTAGAAGCAAAGACATGGCTTGATTAGCATTACGGGGTCTCTGCTCTAGGTAAATCAACTATTTGCGATTGATATTCCAACTTTAAACGCGGTCGTACGAGCACCGAAGACTCGAAGCGTTCGGGAAGACCAAAAGAGGTGATTATCCCAGAGATCATCAGACAAGTCCGTCAAATCGTATTGACTGATCGAAGAGTCAAAGTGCGTGAGATTGCTGAGACTGTGGGCATATCGACTGGGTCATCGGTTTCGATTTTGCATGACCATTTGCATATGAAAAAGCTCAATGTAAAATGGGTGCCGCATTTCCTAGATATTGATCAAAGGGAAAAACGAGTGGCCGATTCCAAGTCCTTTTTGGACATGTTTAACCAAAATCCAAGCGAATTTTTTCGTCTATATATCACCATGGATGAGACTTGGATCCATCACTACATTCCGGAGTCCAATCGGTCATCAGCTGAGTGGCGAGGCCGGTGAAAGCCGTTCGAAGCGTGTGAAGGCAAGTCGATGGGCTGGTAAGGTTTTTGCCAGTGTATCTTGGGATGGACATGGAATAATACACATCGACTATCTTAAAAAGAGTGAAAAATGCAACAAAGAATATAACTCTGCATTGCTTGATCGTGTGAATGACGAAATTAAGAAGAAACGCCCGCATTTGGCAAAGAAAAAAACCCTTTTCGTCAACACAATGCACCATCTCACAAAGCCGCTTTTACGATGGAAAAAATCAAAGAATTAAGTTGGGAATTGCTTCCTCATCCTCCATATTCCCCAGATCTGGCCCTTAGTGACTACTATCTGTTTTCAAACTTGAAAATATGGCTCCAGGGATAAAAATTTTACTCCAATGAAGAAGTTGAATGGGAAACTGAAGCCTATTTTGAGGGACTTTCTTCAGACCACTACAAAAAAGGCATCGAAATGTTGAAAGACCCTTGGACAAGGTGCATTAAGCTAGACGGAGACTATATTGAATAAATAAATTGATTAAAAAAAAAAAATGTTTTTTTCACTGTCAGTCCGGGGACTTTTTGAACGATCTAGTACATGTGGATGATATTATTTAAAATAAAATATACTTTTAATGCAAAAAAAAATTTTCAAAAATATTTTTGTTAGTATTTTTTTTATAATTTTTTTAAAACTGCTAAAATGCACTTTTTGTATGAAAATGAGGGAAAAGGGGTTAAAATAGTAATGTTTAGGATTTTCAAAAAATTATGAAAAATACTAGCAATACTTTTTGCAGGTGCTCTTAGAATTGTTTGAAAAACTTTTTTGTAAAAAATCGAGGAAAAAAGTAGAATAAAAACCTTTTACAAAAATTTTAAATTTTCCATGGGTTTTTAATGGGTTAAACAAATTTTTTAGTCATTCAAACGGAAATGATATGATAAGATTATTTTAAGAAATCTGCTTAAAATGTTTTGTGTTAAAACTATATTTTTTTTTGAATAACTTCATCCACATATACTTATTTTCCTGGGTGTAGTTATAAAAGCTTAAATTTGGTTTGATTTGTGACACGACAGCTTCACAAGTCAAATATATTTTTAGAGAGCTGAAAAAGTTTTCTAACTTAAAACCTCACATTTTTCATCATGGAACGTTTTCGAGATATTAATTTTCGCACATTTTTCTTTCTATTTTCGAAGTTGTTTTGACTTTTTGGAGAATCTATATTGAGTTCGAATTGATCGTAATGGCAAGGCAGGCAATTAAAATGAAGATTAATGAGCTTTCTCCAATTTTTATTTATAAAGTTTTGAGATCGACTAATATGCTAGCGACTTTAATTAGTTGTAAAAGTCGGTTATTTTGTAAATTATCGAGGTCAATAATTCACAAATCTTCCTAGGAAAAATGGATATCGCAAAAGTAAGGCCAGTTGAATGTAAAGTTGATAGTTACTATAAAGAAGAAACAAAGTTAATATTGATGAAAATATATGGAAGAGCTATGTATTTTTCAGGGAAAGACCAGCACTTTTTTTTGATTTTATATAATAAGTAGATACTTATAAAAAGGTTTTCCTCTTTCTTGGTTTCAGTCTTCTCCTTCTTGTTCTTAATTTAAAATGCAGTCTTTGTTCGTT
>JBAMBJ010001571.1:0-12799 GCA_037043495.1 Drosophila recens
AATGTTATCTTCATTAATGCTGATTTCATTATGATAATTATTTATAATAATAATATAAAAAATTATTGAAATCTTCCATTAACAGTAATATTATCAATTTAAAGGAAATGTTACTTTCATTAATGCTGATTTCATTATCATAATTATTTTTAGTAAAAAAAAATAGTGAAATCTTTCATTAATTATTTTTAACAATATAAACAATAATAAAATTTTTCATTAACAATAATATTTTCAATTTTAATGAAATGTTACTTGCATTAATGCTGATTTTATTATTATAACTATTTTTATTCATATTATACAAAATAATAAAACCTTTCATTAATTATTTTTATTATTATAATTATTTATGATAATATAAAAAATATTGAAATCTTTCATTACAGGAATATTTTCAATTTTAATGATTTAATTTAATGCAACTTTCATTAATGCTGATTTAATTATCATAATTATTTTGAATTATAATATAAAAAATAATGAAATCTTGCATTAAATATTTTTAATAAAATTATAAAAAATAATGAAATCTTTCATTAACAGTAATATTTTCAATTTTAATGCAATGTTACTTTCATTAATGTTAAAGTTAAATAAATTTTTCATCAGCTATTTTTCATTATTTTCACTAAAATCATCAACGCTGATTTCATTATCATGAATTTTTTTAATGAAAATTCATTATTTTTCTCTTTTTCTTTCTTTTTCTCTGTCTGTAGCTGTTAGCTATTACTTTAGCTTTGTTGGCCTGAGCGTGGTCTTCGTGTCGAGCTTCAGCTACGTGAGTCTGCGCAGTGAAGCCTCTGGCCTGCGACCAGCTCGACTTGCCCTGGGCAATGCCTGTCATGCCTGTGGCTTGACCTGCGGCTTTGTGCTCTTTAATGAGTTTGAGCCACAGCGCTGTGGACTTATTGAACTGGGCGTGAACTTATTGCTGCTACTGTTGGTCTGCATCAACGAGTTGCTGCAACATTTGGGCGTGCACAACTATAAGGAGTCCAGGGATCTGGTTTTCAATCTACTCAACGAGGAGCGTCTGGTTTTCCTGCCCCGCCAGGCGATTCTCGTTCAGTTTGTGGATCGCAGGGATTACAAATTGCTGAGGAGTCGTCAGTGGTTGGTTCTTCTCCTGGGTGGCTTTGTGGTGCTGCTGCAACGTTGCTGTCTTCTCCATTCGCCGGTTCACCTACAACTCATGTGGAGTGCAACTCTGGGATTTGTGCAGCGTGCTCAGCTCTACACTCCATTTGCTCTCTATACTTCGGGCTGTGCTTTGAGTGCTTTGATTCTGCTGCGTTATACACCCAAGTTGGTCTATCTGCTGTTTGGTGTCATCCAAATAACTCTGGTAATTGCCCTGCTGTGTATTTATGACGAGGAACAGCCCGAGCATTGTTTTCTCTTCCTCTGTCTCATCTATGCGAGTGCGGGAGTTCTCTCCTCCCAGCTGATTCACTGGCTGCTCGAGTGCTCGCCCTTTCTCTATGCCGAACTCTCGCTGGCCATTGGCTTCTTTCTGCAGTTGTTCATCATGGAAGCCTGCAAATATGAGATGCATCTGGACAACATTTGGACTGCACTCTTGGCCAGCAGCTTAACCAATTTAGTGCTCACACTCTTGGCCATAATCTTAGTGCTCTGGTTGCAGCCTCGCACCGCGAGTCTCGTCGATGTTCGCAATCGCCTGCTCGGCATTCGTCGCCTCAATCTTCCCGCTGCCCAGACGCAATTCTGGCACACAAATCATTTTCTCGCCCACAATAAACAGCCGCATGAACTGCAGTCTGTCCAGCTGGACAAATCGCGCGTCTTTCAACAGTTTCCAATTAGCGAATCGAATGCCAAAGCGGACAAGTTTTAATAATAAAGTAGCTCACATTCTGCTCTCATTAGTCATCGTCATCGTTATCGTAATCTTTATCGTTATCTTTATCATCTTCGTCATCTGCATCTTCAGTTCGAATTTCCCTCTTTATTATCTTATCGCCAACTTGTCAACTTATCGAGTGTCAAACGGGGCGCATAAGAAACAAACATTTACCTATTTTTCAAGTTTAATAAACATTGTTGCCAACTAAATCTACACCGAAAAAAATATATTTTTTAAAACTTTCGTGTAAATATAAAATATATCAAATTAAAATTCAAGTTAAAAATTCAAGAATTTAACACATATTTTTTCAAGTACTTAGTGTAATATTTGGGATTTTTAAATTAAACTTTAAATATATTTCTATGTACTAAAATGGTTTATGTTACAATCTTTCTATCTTACTTAGTGTAATCGATAGGTCCATTTGGAAATCAATTTAAATTTGAGTGAATTTATTGAATTTCATCTAGCGTATATTAATTAGATAATTAACTTGAATACATTTTTGGAAGAAAACGGTTGACATTTCTGTGGAATTAATTGCCCATTTACATATTTGTTCAAGTACTTGGGATAAAATTTAAGATTTTTAAACATTTTTATTCCTTCAGTATTTTTTTTGAAGCTAAATACTAAATTTTATATTCTGATGAATATCAATATAGTAATTGTTTGTAATTAAATATTGTTGTTGGCAGTTTTAGAGTCTCTAAAAATCGCTTTTATTATCCTTTTTTTTTCAGAAAGTAAACTTTTAAATTTAAATTTATTGTTAAACATCAATACTGTATTTGTTTTAATGTAGTATTGCTTATTGTAGTTTTTTTAGCCTTTTTAAAACCTGAACCAAAACTAAATCTTAAATTTGTTTCTCTTAAATCTTTGTGCCATTTTCCGCCGCTTTTGTTCACCTAGCCGTAGCAGCAATCATTCTTTGCAGTTTTCCGGCCACAGTCATGGCAGAAGAGGCCGTTATGGACGATCTGACCACATCTACTGAAGCTTACAGAGCGCCAGTTATCCCGAGTGGTCAAAGCCTTGCCCGGAGTGAGGAAGCTCCAGACGGTGACTCCGCTGACGGCTTGATGCCACCGCCTCCAAAACGATTACGACCTGCGGTCTCGCCGTCCCTGGTGGTTATCGGCATTAGCAATGTTGGAGAATTCATCGACAAGTCTGTCGAAGCTGCCGGCAACAACAACTTTGTTTCAAGTGTGGGTCCTAGAAGCCAAAAAGTGAAACAGCTTTATTTTTGTGTTTTGTGTTTAATTATTTGCAGTTTTCGGGTTTCTAAAAATCGTTTTTATTTTTTCTTTTTCGAAAAGTGAACTTCTAAATTAAAATATTCTGTTAAATATCAATACTGCATTTGTTTTTATGCTGTATTGGTATTTGCAGTTGTCCGGCCTAAATCTAAATCAAAATTATTTCTTTTCTTTTCAAAATACAGTGATTTCTGTGCTGTTTTCCGCCGCCGTCGCCGCCTTTTTTGTTTATTTAGAGCAATAAAAATTTACTGAAGCCCAAAGCAATTCATCATGGCAGCAAAGGCTCTTATGAATGAGCTGATAACAGCTACTGAACCATACAGAAGCTCCATTATGAAAAGAAACCCATTTAACCAAAAAACGTCGGGGAATTCATCGATAAGACCTTCGAAGCTGAAGGCAACAACTTCAGAAGTAGGTCCCAGGGGCTCCATAATCTTCGAGTCACATCGGCTATCAGCCATTAAGGCTATCGCAGGTCTGGCCCGAACCCTGAACTTAAAAAGCAAGGATGGAGAGGACTTTCTTAGGCCAAGGCTCATGGCCACAATCAACGGGCTGCCTGCCTCCTTATCAACAGGCTGGGTTGCTGCAAAGATAACGGCGCTTGGATACACGCCGCTCAGCATATCCAACGTCATAGGGAACATAACGTCCCAACCCACTAACAACTTCAGGGT
Organism: Drosophila recens; assembly: GCA_037043495.1. Taxonomy (NCBI): domain Eukaryota; kingdom Metazoa; phylum Arthropoda; class Insecta; order Diptera; family Drosophilidae; genus Drosophila; species Drosophila recens. Next base: position 3,825 of record JBAMBJ010001571.1, read on the forward strand.
CCAACTCCAATTTCAGGAGAATAATCGGGAGTTTCTAAGGTTGAGGTCGCTTGGTACATTCCAAGTTAAAATCAAGAGGATCTTCAGGCGTAAAAAACTGATCCTTCAGGTGCCAGCGTTTTGGACATTCTTTGCGTGACTGCAGCGCTGCTGAAATGCTCTGGCCTGCCTTTAAAGTGCCGGTCCACACACCAGCAGGAGTTGCTCAATTGCAGATCAAGGGACAAGATCGTGTATCAACTGTAAAGGTGATCATCCAGCGTCTTGGGACCGCAGCCCAACTTACTTGAAGGAGCTACAAACCAGCGGCCTGAGCAGGAAATCCTCGCGAGTCAAGTCGGCTGTCCAGACTGTCGTGCTCCAGACATCCCAGAGCTTCCAGGGCTCGTTGACGCAGCGCTATGATCTCATCGCCACCACCAGCCAAAAATTTCATTAATGAGGCCATTTCCAAAGCTGGAAACGGGTTTAGCTCCAGGCCGGGGGCTAAAGGGGCCATTATATTTAACTGTGAGGTGGAGCCATCCATTGAGGCTATTGAAAATCTGGCGCGAGTTCACGGGCCCAGAACTACGAGTGGAGACCAGATACTAAGGCCTTTCCAGGCTAACGGTGTCTGTTGATGGCCTACCACCGATGATTTAAGGAAGGTGCCGAGGTTATGTAAAGTCGAAAACTCCTTGTTTTCTTGGAACTGGAGCTCCAGCCGGAGAATATGGACACATTGCCGTCGATGTAGCCAGGGAAACAAGTAGACCACTAATAATGGCAGTTAGCCTTGCCACTAAGACATCTTCTCCAGCGTTGGAGCCGGGTGCCGTGCATGGAATGGATTGCTCGGTATGACTGAATGACAGCTTAGACAGAATAAAATGGATTTCAGAAAATTTAATTCGAATTTAAAGACCCAAATAATGCAGATATTAACAGTCTACGATACTTATTAGTCTGAACTTACCAAAAAAAAAAAAACTGTGATCAAAATATATGATAAGAAATTTACTTATTGAATGAAAAAGATTCAACAGAATATTTTAATTTAGAAGTTCACTTTCCAAAAAAAAAAAAATCCGAAAAAACTCGAGAAGTCAAAACGACTATCTCGGTTGAGCTGCTGAATTGAAGTGATTTGCTTCAAGGAAAAAATTGCTTAGGTAGTAGCAAAAATAGTGACAGGTTAATCAGTGTGAACTAAGCTAGTCAAAAATATTTAAAGTGTCTGAAAAATCAAAATGCTGTAAGTTAATAAGTGAAAAAAAAAGAAACAGAGCAAAATTTATGGCCGAAGATTTGGAGATCTAATTATTGTTAATAAGGGACGGCAAAAAAGGCAACCAGACACAAATTATCTTACCAATAAATGCTTGTAGAATTTATAAAAGGTAGCCACTTATCACTAGTGGGCATATAGTATGTAGCTATAGAAAGATAATTAAGGCGACCGACGGCTGGCGAAAAGAGTTTTCGAAGGTATCCAAAAATAAGAGTTTAAAAAAGCACAACTAAAAGCAGTCGGCAAAAATTAAATGAATTTTGACAGCTCATTTAAATGAATTAAAAAGTAATAAATTAAATAATATAAATTTTAATTGAAGGCTGAAAAGAATAAATTATAATTGATCCAACATGCGTTGCAATGATTCGAGAAAACCCAGTAAAGCCCAATCAGATCAATGAGATATAGTTAAGTTAAAAACCTCCAGGAAGATCTCTGATCAGAGATCAGCGATTTAGCCGCAAGTGATTATAAAGAGAAGGGCTGAACTAACTTTAAAAAAAATTAAATAAATTAAAAAAATAATTTTGATTAGATTTTTAGATACCCGAAGATTGTGAGTAACAATAATTTATTTATAAAAAATATTGATATTTAACAGAATATTTTAATTTAGTTACTTAAAAATTGTTCAAAAATGTTCCATTTTTTTCACGTTATTCCCCACTTTTTTCTACATCTCCAGCTCATTGAATTGGCAATACGGATAACCGCTTTTAAGCGAATTAACCCTCCTCCTCCACCATCTAATTGTCTTCTTCTTCCTCTGCTTGGCCAACTTCAAGGGACAACTGACAAACGTTGAGCGCGGCATAAATGATTTTTATTGATTTTAAACAAATTAAATTGTGCGTTAACCGCAAACTGAATTTATCATAAAGATGGTTTATCAGTGCGTCCAAAAGTAACTGGTCTTATCCCTAAAGGCAACCCTCCCCAACCCCCCTCCTGCCACCCCCCTTTAACCGCCCCTTACGGTATTTGCTTCACTTTTCAGTGGTTTGCCAGCCTTTCGCCACAATTTTATTGCCAAAACATTAAACATTTATATCCGCTATCAATTTCGTTACGTTGGAAAAAAAACGTAATCGCATTGCAGCCTTCAGTCGCTGCCTCAGTCGCTACCGCCGTCTGCGTCGCTGCCTCTGTCAGCGTCGAGGCTGGCACAATTTTTCCGGCTCCTACCTAATTTAATTTACGTAGAAACCCGGCCGCAACGTGCTAGGGCAATAAAAACGTTAAATTTGTTTATTTTTCCAATGGCATTTGGTGGGCGAAAGGGCGTGGCAAAGAAGGAGGGGGCAATGGAGAGAGGGAGAGAGAGAGAGAGGGAATGTAGCAGAGACGCCGCTCTCGGGGATTTTGGCCATTGAATGGTCCCAGTTCGATTTCGACGTTTGCTCTTTGTGTTCTTTTTCAGCCCAGTATTCAAAGAGCAAAGAGACTATTGGGTTTGTGGCAATGTCTGGCAAAGTTTATATGAAATAAGTAAAAGTTAATGCAAAATTAAAAAATGTTTATTTAAAATTTACTTTGGGTGGAATCTACCATATTTTTTATAAATTTTAAAATAAAAATTGCAAATTTACAATTATTTTACAATTTTTACTATAAAGGTACAAAATAACAATTATTTTTATTTAAAAAGTCAAAAATAATTGTTAAAATTTCTTTTTTTAATAAAACTTGAAAATTAACATTAATTTATGATTTTTCCAATAAAATAAAAATAAAGATTTTTTTATTTTATTTTTTGTAACTTTTATAAAAAAAATCAAATATAACTTTTTTTTTTATTTTTATTAAAAAAAATCAGAAATACGTGTTATTTCTCAAAAAGTGAATTTTACCAATTATTTTTGACTTTTTATTTTATTTTTAAAAATTAACGGTAAGAATTAAATTTTATTTATCAGGCCTGTTCCGGTTTTCACTTGTTTTTTGCGAATTTCAATCCGCAAGATTTGACCGAATTTCCCTTAAAATTCCTTTTCATTTCCTACGAATTACCCTCCGAATTTCCCTTCCACAATGTGTTGAGTAATTTTTTGCAGAACAGTGCTGGAAAATGTTCTATGCGAATCAGACATTTGCGTCAAAAGAATTTTCGCATGTTAAAATAATTATTAATTATGTAATTTATTCATAAAATATTTATTTAATCATAAAACGAAACATTTTTCAAAGGCAAAACCTACTTTTGTTATAACTTTTGTATTTTTGAAAGCGCGGGTTGATTTCAGTGCTGGAAATGTCTTTTTGCAGAGTTGTCAATTGTTGCACAGTGTTTGTTTACATAAATAAGCAGTTATTTTTTGCATTAAATTACAAACAGTTTTGTCCAAACTTGCATTTAAAAACAAGAAATTTAATTCTTCATTTTACGCAATACATAAAAACACCTAAATTGTGGTTTAAAACATGTATCAAAGTATTTACTACTTTCTTCATATACAAGGGCAGCCCTAATAAAGTTGCCATTCATTTTCACAAATATTTGCGGAAACCAGAACAGGTCGAGCAAATCCGACAAAAATGTTAGGTTAGAGCTACATCGATTTTGGGGTATGATGAAATAAAAATTATTTAAGAATCAAACAAAATATTTTTTTTTTATCTGATAATGTAGTATTATTCCCAAAACATTGAAGTATTGTATAAATATTTTATTTTCACTTTAATTTTATGCTAAGCATGCCAAAATCATCGATTTAACCCTTCCGAATTCAAACTCACTTGCTCAATGTCACGTGAATTCAATTCGCAAAATCTTGCCGAAAGTGAAAACCGGAACAAGTGAGGGAAATTCATTTTCGCAAAATCTTGCCGAAAGTGAAAACCGGAACAGGCCTGTATATCTTATAAAATGAAAATAAAAGTTGTTGGCTGATATCGATAGTTCCGACTGAAATAGGAATTTTGGTGTCTTGCAGTCGAGCACCTCAGCTGCAGTCTTCTTAGTTGTTCTTCGCTGTGTTGTCGCAGTTGCTTCGACTTCAACTTCTGCTGCTGCCTCTGTTTCTGCTTTCTGCTCAGTGTAGCATACCTCGAGGCGCACATGGAAAATGCTCCCACATCACACACACACACACACAAACTCAGGCAGACGACACACAGAGAACACACTCTGGAGGCAGGTTCTTGGCCCTTTTGTGTTCCTGCAACGCCATTGTTTTTAAGTGGATGCCGCACATCTTTGCTCCTTTGCTCCTCATTTCCTTTTCCACCGCCCCGATCTCCCTTCTCCTTCTTGGCCTTATCACTAATGAAGTGGCCAATGAACTGCGACCCAAAGATTAAAGCCGCATTAAATGGCGCCCCAAAAGTTGATTGATCGAAAAAGGTACATGTGGTAATTTGGCCAAAAAGGAATTCGGAGAAACAAGTTCCCAAACATATATGTATGTATTTATATAATGTAAAATACTTTCTACTCAGAATGCGTGGGGATTAAAGCAACTTTCGAATGTCGAAACAATTGAGTTTCGGGCTGCTTAAAAAGTAATTAAACAGCAGCAAAACTTTCTACAAAACACCTGATTTTCGCCAACTACCATATAAAAGTTATTCATGGGGATTTAAGCACAAAGAAAAGTTTGCGATATTGCGCAGATTGTGGTTTGCAAATCTCTTTTTACGATAAATAACAATTAGACATGTTTAATCTTTATTTAGCAATAATAAAAGAAAACAGTAATGTTAAAAATGTTTTGCCTACATCATTTTTCTGAATAACTAAAGTGACGCCCCAAATCTGAGCTTAACAAAATGATTAAAATCCGTTTAAGAATCTGTTTTTCTTCTACATCTTTATTAAGTCATATTAAAAGTCGGCGAAATTGTTGCTAAAGTTATTAAGAAATTTATAAATATTCTCTATAATTTTAATTTGCATTAAAAAAGAGATTTGCCAAACACCTTATAAGCAACTCTCTTATTTAATTGAATCACTTTTGAAATTGTCAATATTATGATGAAACTGATAAAAAATCTATTCTCTTAAAATTGATTTGAAAATTCATATTTTTTATTTGTTGAAAATTTGGTAAAATTTTTCATTAAATTTCCTTCTTTGTAAAATAACAGTTTATTATTTTAAGCCAGCGGTGGGCACGCAATGGCTCTGGGAGCCAGCGGCTACTCCCTTCAATATTTCTGCCTATTCGGCGATGTGAAGTCGCACAAAAGACTCCCGAGAAAGTAGCTAGACTCTAATAGGGTTGTTGGTTTAGTAGTTTTTGTTGTAGTGCTTCCGAATTCAGATTTCGTGCCCACCGCTGTTTTAAACCATTATTAAGATATGGAAAAATCTAAAAATTTGGGGAAATCAAGTTGTATTAAGTCGGATAATCTTTCTTTAAGAAATTACAATATTCTAATTTTAATTTAAAGGTTTTCTGCAAATGTTTATTCTAATATTAAATCAATATAATGAAAAACGTTCCTTAATATATTGACGTACACATTTGGGTCCATAATCCCCTCGATCAAATGTTTTGGGCCCATACCGCTATGCGCTAATTAATAATTAACAGGGATTAAAACCCTAACCGAAACCGTAAATTTTAACCGGTAAAAACCGATTGAAATTTGAAACCTTAACCGAAACCGTAACCGAAAAAAAAATTTTCATCTGACCGAAACCTTTAAGCCGAAACTCTGTAAACCGAATTAACCAAACCAACAGTAACCGTTTCATTTATAAGGGTTAATTTCGGTTTTTCATACATCTTAAAATAAATTTTTATTTAAAAATTTGTATAATAAAAATTGAAAAAAAGTTTTATTTTTAATTGATATTTTAAAAATTGCAAATAAGAGTTATGGGTGTAACTTTAAAATACAATTTGAAAGCATGTTTTATTATTACTTTTTGTTATAAAAATTAAAAAAACAAGTTAAAAATAATTTAAAACGAAAAACTTTGAGCTGTTTTTTATTTATTCCGACTCATAAGTCTTGTTTGCGATCTCTGATATTTGGTTATTAGTTTTGTATTTTATTTTTGATTTTATTTTTTAATTTTAATTTATATATGAAATAAATGTGTGAGTGAAACATTAAGAAAGTTATGCCTTTTTAATTACTGTTATATTGTTATTATAATATTTTTTTAAAGAAATTTTTTTTTTGTGAACCGAAACCATACCGGTATTTCAAAACCGAAATAAACGAAAACCGGTTCACCGTTACGAAACTTTTATACAAAGATTTTGCGTAACCTATAACCGAAAACCTTAATTCGAACATAACCGAAACCGTAACTGAAACCGATATTCGTTTCGGTTTTAATCCCTGATAATTAATATTACTTATAAGATTCAATCGTTTCAACAGTGTTGGAGAACGTTGAATTGTATCGATGTTGCAGCAGAGATTCAATTGTTTTGACAGTGCTGATAAACGAATGAGCCAATTGCAACGCTGTCCGTGTTAGTGTCTATGAATGTGTGCGAGAGGAGTGACAAAGAGCGAATGACACATCTAAATGACACATCGTTGCTGGAGGAGGTGTGGTTGAAAATTGATAAACTTTGCTGTTTATCAAAAGAGTTATTCATTTGAAAGTGGTGTGAAATTCAAGCTTGACGTGTAATTTATCCCGTTCAAATACGGAACTTCAAAGAAATCTTCAGTCAACATGGCAGACAGGCTACCGGCATGCGTAATCGATGTGGGCACCGGGTAAGTTTGCTATTGCAGTATCGGAGTAGAGGTAGCAGGCAAGCAAATCACAGCTGACTCATTTAATGTGCCAACGTTTTGCCTTATTATTTGTAGTTACTCAAAACTAGGTTTTGCTCGCAGCCAGGAGCCACAATTCATTATACCATCGGCCATAGCCATTAAGGAGTCGGCACGCGTACGCGACACGAGTACTCGGCGAATCACAAAAGGCATCGAGGACTGGGACTTTTTTATAGGCGACGAGGCTCTTAACGCCACCGGCCACTCTATAAAAGTGAGTAAGCAATTCGTATTAGAGCTGTTAAAAATTGATCACTACACAGAAAAAAAAATCCGGGATATTTAGCCCGAATTCAATCCGAAACGATGTCAGAAGTGGGGTAATCTCGGATTTACTTAAACCAAGTATGAAATACTTGATTTTTTCAAGTTTTTTTTAACTTGTTTTTTAAACATTTTTTTTTATTTTTAAATTTTTTTTATTTATTTTTTTTGTTTTTAAATTTGTAAACTTTTTTTTAAATTTATTTTTTTTAATATTTTTTTAATTTTTTTTTAAATTTTTTTTTTAAACATTTTTTATTTAAATTTTTTTTTAAACATTTTTTATTTATTGCTTTTTTTAAACATATTTTTTTATTGAAGGGAATGTTTGACTGGGGGAATCGAAAATCCTGAAAACATACTTAAAAAATGCAGGCTTAAATTAAGTATTTTAGGCTTGATTTTAGAACGGCTTTTTTTTTCTGTGTACATTTCTGCCTTATAACAATTATTTTAATACTGAGTCATTGCGTTTTTATTTTTATTTTCTTAGTATCCAGTGCGTCATGGATTGGTGGAGGACTGGGATCTGATGGAACGCTTTCTGGAGCAATGCATCTTCAAGTATTTGCGTACGGATCCCGAAAATCATTATTTCCTGCTAACCGAGTCACCGCTTAACACGCCAGATAATCGTGAACACACTGCCGAAATAATGTTCGAGACGTTTAATGTTCCTGGTCTCGGCATTGCAAGGCAGGCGGTGCTAGCGTTGGCTGCCAGTTCGCCATTCAGATCCGCGGAAGAGCGTTTCCTAACTGGCATTGTAGTAGATAGTGGTGACGGCGTGACGCACGTTATACCCGTGGTAAGTGCGCAACAATTTCGAGCATATCTTATCGCTGTTCGTTCATTCACTAGAAATTTTCATATAAAAAATGTTAATAATTGTTTACCCTTCGCGGACAATTTAAAAAAAAAAAAAAAAAATACATACAAAAAGGGCAATTTATGATGAATTTAGGTGAAACAATTTTTAGGGGGTCTCTTCTACTTTTTTTTAAATGAATTTTGAAATTTTAATACAACATGAACTTTTTTCATGTTTGTTTTGTGTTTTGCACGGTTGTTTTGGGCTTTTAATGGTTGCTTTCGACAAATTAGAACGTTTTCCAACACTGAATTTTCTCCCACTCTCCCACATTTTAATTTTTTGCAAGTTTTCCAACACTGTATAATACGTTACCTGTCAAAATGTGAATATATAAAAAAATAAGAAAGCTGATTTAAAATTTAGAATCTCATAATCATCATTATCATCATCGTCGTCGTCATCATCATCCTAAAGATGTAAAGATTGATTGTGGGAAATAAATATTATGGGTCTTTTGCGGAATGTGCAAGAAGAGCGCCGGAAGCGAAAATTTAAAAAAAAAAAAAAAACGAGCGCGCGGTTTTTTTTTTAATTTTTGGTTTTCGAGCCAATTTCTCACATTGCTAACCTGACATTTCTGAGCATCAACTTCATTGGGGTCCCTGTAAGGGTCATACAGCCTCCCAATTGCGGTGAGAAGTTCACATTTTGACAGGAAACGGGTTATACAGTGTTGGAAAACGCGCAAAAAATTAGAATTCGGGAGAGTGAGAGAAAATTCAGTGTTGAAAAACGTTCCAATTTGTCGAAAGCAACTCTGAAAAGCCCAAAACTACATGAAAAAGTTCATGTTGTATTAAAATTTCAAAATTC